>BGPT01001323.1:40686-64108 GCA_003297045.1 Symbiodinium sp. clade C Y103
TCACCGTGCTAGGCAGCATGGTTCCCTTCTGAACTGGGGTGAGCCTAGTAAAGTTGGGGTCCCAAGCATGATTCTCATCTTAATTTAGATATGTTTTATTGATCTTTGTTATGTTTTTTCATGGGGGTATGATGGGGGTTCCAACTAAGATATATTCTTCAAGAAACTTTATGTTTCAAGACATGGCTTGCTAATCTCTAAGGACCACTGTGGAGACCAACGCTGACGTTCTCATGAAGGCTGCTGTGAAGTGGGTGGAAGTGTTTGACTTTGAGGGCAATGGCTCCAGACCGAGGACCCTGCCTCTGAAGTTGGTGTTATCTGAAGTGGATTGGATAAGTTCAGAATTTTTCATTTTTCCAATAAACTTTCAAATTGGAAACAAACAATAATTCAAGGGCCATAGAAAGAATGGAATGTCCCAGGTCATCCAGTTCTGGCAACTCATGGACGGCAATGAGAACAGTGCTGGTGAAAAGTCAACAGCCAACTATGCAGATGCATGGGGCATCCGGAAGTTGATCAGCCACTGTCTTAGAAATTTGAGATTNCAACTATGCAGATGCATGGGGCATCCGGAAGTTGATCAGCCACTGTCTTAGAAATTTGAGATTGGAGCGCGTTCCGCGTGCCACTTGCATCAATTATAAAGGAATAAAAGGTCTTTGTTTACAATACATGTTTTTTTGGGTGGTTGCATGTCTTTTGGGGCGGTGGTACGTCCTATTCTTCTATGCCCCATGGCCCCATTAAACCTTTGTCCAAGATTACCCATTCCAACTCCACGCTACTGCCGAGACTCGTGCCACGCGAGAGCTCATGAAGATCTTCCTTGATGCTTGGTATCCTGGCAGCCCGGCACAGCTCTTGCTGGACAACAACAACCAGGGTGAAGAGGATGGGGGTAAGCAAACCACTGTCTTGGGAAATTGTTCTTTTAATAGAATTGCACTATGGGGCCCTTTTATACGGTTTCGATTATTGATTTTAAAAACAAAGCTATGCAGGAGGAAGTTCCACCTGAGCATGATGATGAAGTTCCACCTGAGCATGATGATGAAGTACCTATGGGTGAGGAAATGCCTGCGGAAGCAGCCCATGAAGAAGATGACAGTGGGTTTGATGCTGGACCANCCACCTGAGCATGATGATGAAGTACCTATGGGTGAGGAAATGCCTGCGGAAGCAGCCCATGAAGAAGATGACAGTGGGTTTGATGCTGGACCATTGTTGTATGGACCCGATGCTAGCCCTGCCCCCAAGTCGGAGGTTGCTGAAACTATGATGGATACCTCACCGGATGTGGTTGCCTATGAAGTTCCAGATGATACCCCCCAGGAGCACTTTGAAGATGGACAGGGATGGTGGAATACTGCCTCTCCTAGCCCCAGTCCTGCCCCAGCAGGGACAGNCCAGATGATACCCCCCAGGAGCACTTTGAAGATGGACAGGGATGGTGGAATACTGCCTCTCCTAGCCCCAGTCCTGCCCCAGCAGGGACAGGGATGGCCCCCAAAGATCCGTCTACGTTGGAAACGTTGTCGTACAACCCGGATAGCTTGGACATGAATGGCATGACTGGGTCACCTGGTGCCACAGCCCCCCAGTGTCTATCTGACATCGATCAAAGGATTGCTTTCCTACAGATCTTCGGTTTTANGAGTCTCAGGCCCCGGAAGAACCCCAGCCCTTGCCAGCACCTGCTGAGCCAGCCAGACCTTTGAACATCTATGAGCTGAAGTTCCTTGAGAAAGCTGGCACTCCCATGCCTGAATCCTTGGACTTCCCACTCAGCCAGAATGAGAAGGGTGAAGCTAAGGAGGACAATAAGGAGGAGAACGAAGGCAAGGAAGAAGGGAATGGCACGGTTGGGGAAGCTGGGGTGGAGAGTCAGGAGGATGAGGAGGAGGGTGATCAGGGAAAGGAGGAAGATGGGGAGAAAGGTGATCATGATGATGATGACAACTTTCCCACTAACTCAGCCGAAAGGAGGATGTTGAAATCTCAGCCAGCAACCGGCCCTCAGCCACCTCAGCCAGCCCCTCCTCAGCCGACTCAGCCTGATGTTGATGGCCCTGTCCACCACATCCTTGACAATTACGCCAACAAAATTCTCACCAGAGCCGCTCAGGACGAGTTGTATGTTTCCAGGGGTGGGAANTGATGTTGATGGCCCTGTCCACCACATCCTTGACAATTACGCCAACAAAATTCTCACCAGAGCCGCTCAGGACGAGTTGTATGTTTCCAGGGGTGGGAAGAAGAGAGGCCGAAACCCGGGATCAGGAAAAGGCAAAGGCAGGGGCAAGGGATCAGGAAAGTCCAAGGGTCGTGGTCGTGGGCGTGGGAAAAAGGCGGAGGAAGCACCCCCAAAGAAAAGGTCAAAGAAGGATCCACTTGCCAAGACTTTGTTCAACAGTGATGATGAGACATGGCAAGCAAATGGCCAAGATCACCCTGAAGCCGCTGAGGCTTCTCCCAGTGCATCCTCTTCCAANTGCCAAGACTTTGTTCAACAGTGATGATGAGACATGGCAAGCAAATGGCCAAGATCACCCTGAAGCCGCTGAGGCTTCTCCCAGTGCATCCTCTTCCAACACACCTGCCCCAAAAAGGGCACCCCGTGCACCCCGCATGAAGAGGCCAGCAGCAGCCAAGAGAGCACCCAGGAAGCAGGCAGTTGCAGGTCAAAGTGCAGAGCCAGCAGCACCTGTGGCAGAAGCACCTTTGGCAGAAATGCCTGGCCCATCCGCAGAACCTGAGGCAGAACCTGCCCCCGGCCGACGATCGGCTGCCAAGTCAAAGCCCAAGCCACAGAAGCCAAAGGAGCCAAAGAATCCTTCCAAGGAGGACAGGCCTGTCATCCCTACGTTTTCCTCTTGCCAGATTACACCCTACTGGTCTCGCCCAGCCTGTGGTTTGAAAGTTCCAGTGAGTTTGGGTAGGCCAGAGACTGACCCTGAACATCTCAGCACCAAAGTCACCCAAGCTTTCTACGTGGGAGTCCGTGGCGCATCCATGCAAGAGTTGGTGGACATCATTGCTGAGATCGTTTCTCCATGTTCAAATTTAATTCCATTTCATTTTTTCCCCGTTATGTTGAACAGCCCCAAAAGTGAATGAAATACAAGTTCCCATCCCATCATTTGTCATTGCCCTGCCTCATGGGTCCAAGCTGAGGCAAGGATGGTGGAGCAAGCTGCGTCCTACGATCGCGAGGACATCAGGGCGCGATTCACTGAGCTCAAGGATGGCTTGAAGCTGAAATATAGGTGAAATTTTCCCGGGGAATGACAACGCGTGACCTTCCCAGTTGGTGATCACAAATCGTGATATAAGATGATATAAGTATGATACAAGAAAAACACTTTAAAAAAATCATTTGCCTATCATTGCTTTACTTATCATTATAATTTGTTTTGGGGTGGTCAGTTCGCAGTTGTCCCTGCAATAATTGCAGATCGGGACATTTGAGGTTCGTCACATTGGTTTGACTTTTGAGCCTGGGATACATTGCCTCCTGTACACCCATAGAAACACGGGGTGTATGTGTGTGCCATGTGATTTGAGTTCAAGTCTTACTACTCGAAGTATCATCGACAGCAATACGTGTGAGACCATTGGTACATTGGATCCATCGCCCATCGCACCAGTGAAAAAAGTGTTCAGAATGCTTTCTTGGATGGGTACTGAGCAATTGTGTTCAACACAAAAAATATAATCACTATTCTAAACAAAGACACCCAAAACGACACCCAAAACTTGGTGCCATCCATCTCTTGATTCCGAGGTCTCATGGTTTGTTCGCTATGGCTACAACCGCCGTGTCCANAACAAAGACACCCAAAACGACACCCAAAACTTGGTGCCATCCATCTCTTGATTCCGAGGTCTCATGGTTTGTTCGCTATGGCTACAACCGCCGTGTCCAAGAACAGCGTAGACAACGTATGCCTGGCTAAATTGTCAGATTGAATGGCAGAACAGCGGTGCTAAAATTTCCACTCTGATCCTATCATTTCTTCCAGCTTGCTGCTGCAACCGTTAAGTTTCCAAGCCCCAAAACAGAAACATCATAATTCAAATGCAGATGCCAATAAGCAACTCAACAAAACATTGTTTGGCTGTTTACCTTTCCACCTAGTCCGCATTTGTAGCACCATGGTGACGCGATCGAACTTGGATTTGGTCATTCGAAGACTCTTTGCTTTGAAAGCTCCCAAAGCCGGGAGCATAGCTTCAAAGTCTGCAGAAAATTGACTTTGTTTGTGATCATCGGATTCTTCGTAGCTTCCAAAAAAACATCCCTGAGGTGTTTATCACTATTATCTTATTGCTATCCTGGACGGAGT
This sequence comes from Symbiodinium sp. clade C Y103, assembly GCA_003297045.1. Classification (NCBI taxonomy): domain Eukaryota; class Dinophyceae; order Suessiales; family Symbiodiniaceae; genus Cladocopium; species Cladocopium sp. clade C. The sequence goes on from BGPT01001323.1 coordinate 45,039, forward strand.
TCTACCAGAGCCGAGATCTCTTGGATACAGTAGATTGTTTTGCTGGAGCCGCAAGGGTGGCCAGAATTTCCAGGGGACTTGGACGTAAAGCAGTGGCTCTGGATGTGGGGTACCATCCAAACAAGAAAGTCTTTGATTTCAATGATTCAGCCGGATATACGCTACTTGACTTATTCTTATTCAATTTTAACTATCCCAGGTGCACCCCAAAAGGGACTCCCCAAACACTAGAAAAGAAAAAGTGATTCCCAATTTGGTGTTGTTGCCTGCTTTCCCAAGGCTTGGGCTGTTGGCCGTGCTGGACGGAAAATTCGAGGATTTTTGGGCCGCTCTAGGTATATGTTGCTCGAGTTGGGTGGTGGCGTCAAGAGGTTCAACCGGTAGGTCATGGATATGTCCTATGGGAAATTTACTCCATGGCACTGTGACAGCTGCTAATCGAATGGTGTCCAGGACAGTAGTGGGGAACAAAGCACCTGGCATCTACAATCTTATTTTTGTTTGTGGCCCAACCGAAACCCAAAGTCCTTTGATTCTCGTAATTCACCATGGCAAGCCTGGGAATTGGCGAAGGTGGTTCACCCCTGGATTGAAAAACATATCTCAAACATTCAAGAAGGGTGGTATACATATTTTTTNTAATTCACCATGGCAAGCCTGGGAATTGGCGAAGGTGGTTCACCCCTGGATTGAAAAACATATCTCAAACATTCAAGAAGGGTGGTATACATATTTTTTCTGGTGATATGATGGAATCTGATGAAATTCAAAACAGTTTAAACACAATTTCAGTGATATTAGAATGGTACAAAGTATATATTTGTTCATCATCAAAAGAATTTGTTCCCTGAAGGTGTGTTTGCATGCTGTTACTACTACTGGCGTGTGGAGCGGCATGGTTTCTCGAACAACCTCATTCTTCATTGCTCAGCCGGCATGACAGGTTTCGATGGATGGTGAGAACTTTGCAGAACTTGGGAATCCGGGTAGCTCAGCAATCTCTCCAAAAATATCACACTTTTAATGCATTTTGCAATCTACCCCAAGAAAAAAAATGATAGCCTTTATGTTTGGGGAATATTTAAGGAGAAATATTCAAGCAGAAATATTCGCACAATCGACCCAAATTCAAAGAAATAATTTACCGACCCCCAAATCATCATCAAATAAATTATACAATTTTGTACGGGGAGCAGTTGAACCGTGAGGTCTTTTACCAAACATTCTGGATGAGAGCTTGGAACCACCCGACGCCCAAGAGGAGCATTGTATACAGCCTATCCCCACTCGTCAAGCAGCTGGATCGGGGTTCTATGAAACGGGATGACCTGAAAGGTGACATGTCCACAACAGACCGCTACTTAGATGCTGCAGGGCGTGCCCGCTTCAAAGGCAACAAAGCCTTGAAAGGTACTCAGTTCCTTGATTTCAATGAACATAGCTTAGTGGTTTCCTAATTTGGTTGAAGTTTTCCCCCTTCCACATTGATTTGGCAGAGGTATCCTGCCAAGTAACTCTCCAAAGTTTCCCAAGTTGACATCCATTGCCTTTGGCACGCCCAGGCTCTATACTTGGAAGTATGCAGCGAAGGTGGTTGAACTGGGGGAGCTGTCCAAACAGGAATCTCGAGATACCATCCCTGATGTTTCTAGGCNCGCCCAGGCTCTATACTTGGAAGTATGCAGCGAAGGTGGTTGAACTGGGGGAGCTGTCCAAACAGGAATCTCGAGATACCATCCCTGATGTTTCTAGGCTATGTTGAGAAACCATGGAACCGTTTCTTTATAGGATGTGCTTTGGGGCTATTGGATACTATGGGGTTAAACCACAATTTGTGGGGTTGCCTTCTACAAAATGTAGTTGAGGTGGATACGACTTCAACACTCATCGACCTGTATAAGAACTATCCTTGGGGTGATCTATGGGCTGAAAGTGGCCTTACTGAAGTAGCCCAGTACTTGCGAGGTAGTAAGAGGATTTCCATTCCCGCTGAATGGCGGGAAGTACTTCCAACTTACGTCTTGGATGAACCCATGGAGGATTGATATCCTAGGAGCTGTTTTTTCGAAAAAGCTTTTTTTTACACCTAGGCAACCCGTCCCAATTTGGGAAAAAGCGTCCAAAACGCGGAAATTTCCGTCCATTCTGGATGCGTCCATGTGAAAAAAAGGTACTTGTACCTTTTTTTGCAGAGCGTACCTTTTTTTACCGTCCACACCCGTCCACACCTGTTTAATACCAAATCAGTGGCCAATTCCAAATAATCAGGGTTGTAGCGGGGTAAAAGATAGATCCCAATACGTAGCCCGGACCAATCCAAAGGAACCATGTTACATGCCACCCATCGTTCTGGGTCCTGCTGCCTATGATTGAGCCAATCTTGAAGCAAAACCCAATTGCTCAGTTCCATTTGCAATTTCAATTTGTTTGGAGACTATGGCCAATCCAAATTGAAATTCATAATGGAACTNGAGCCAATCTTGAAGCAAAACCCAATTGCTCAGTTCCATTTGCAATTTCAATTTGTTTGGAGACTATGGCCAATCCAAATTGAAATTCATAATGGAACTGCATTGAAATAAAGAATCACAAGTTGGAGCTGATAGTTTGAACAATGGGTCCATTTGGATTTACTTGATATCCCACATTGAAATTACCAAGATGGCATCTTTGGTAAACGAATTTCCTTTTGTATTTGGTTTTACTTCAACAGTAACTAGTGGTACCTAAGAAGACTACCACCCCAAAGGCCCCAAAGGATTCCAAATGGTCGATATGGGTCAATAATTTATCCCCCTGAATAACAAAGAGCTTAGCGTTGGGGAATTGCCATGTTACATGCAACAAACTTTTGATTCCGTTGATTTAGTCATAAATATTTCAACCCATCATCCAACAAATTTGGTCCCAATGGAAGATCTTATGCCACCTTCCTTGAACAGATATTTGGGGTGCTCTATCATGTGGTTAATTGCCTAGCCTTCTGTGATTTGGTCCGTTATACTCGGATACGACCCTCCCCTCGGTGGTTCATCGTCAATGGGTTCTGCAAATGGAGAGGCTTATAGCTGCCCATTTTTCATTTTATGGCAACACAAAAAAATAACACACAACAAATTTAGAGATTTGTTGCTTGGGTTGAAAGTGCAGAACCTGCTTTGGCGCAATAGTGCTGGGATCCCAGCACGAAGTGCTGCTGCGGCGTGACCTGTGGCCAATTGCGGGAAACCGCTTTGCCAATTTGGAGCTGTCCAAAACATTGATGCCCATGCAAAGATCTGATTTGTACTCCCAAGAGATGGCTTGTGGGAATGCTTTGGGTTGAAAATTGTTATGGGCCCTTCACCACAGCTTACCCTCAGATAGTCACCTATGATGTCAACCCATTTTTATATATGAGCACAATAAAGGATGTTCTTTTTGCGGAGTGCTGGTCACATGCGTTCAAACTTGTCAAGCTCGTGTCCTTTATGTTACATTTTCAATTGATGGAACTAATCTTTTCGGATCAAATAGCCGGATCAAATAGCGCAGGTAGGGTGTAATTTTCGAAGTATCAAAAGGGCATTACCATGGCCCACTCTTTGCAACTAAAGCAAAGCAGGGGCTTCAGCAATGAAACCTTGAATCTTGGTGTGAAGGAGTTGGAGTACCAGCATGTCAAGGTTGAATCCCTCGAAGAAAGGAAAGCTATGGAAGCTGAACTTCAGGACCCAACATTGTTGAAAATGGATTAGGAGATTCCCATCTATACTTCCATGACCCTGACGGTTCTACCCTCAATATTGTATCTATATAATGTTTGACAGATCATGTTTACTTGGTTGAACCCCCCTTGGTTGTGGGACATTGTTATTCGATCTTTAGTTGATGTACTTATCCAACAAGGGTGATCCTGTATATATATTGTTCATAGTTGGCTGCCCCCTGGACAGGAACTTCAGGCACTCCGTGCACAGCAGCAAGCGGCCCCAGGTGTCGTGCCTTCCCAGACCACTCCAGACAAGGTCGCCAAGAAGCTCCGCCTTGAATCCCCAGAAGCCTCAGCACCAGCTCGCAGGAGTTTGAATTTTGATGAATCGTCTCAGCAGGTTCATGAGTTTGGGCCGGGGGTCATTTGANCGCCTTGAATCCCCAGAAGCCTCAGCACCAGCTCGCAGGAGTTTGAATTTTGATGAATCGTCTCAGCAGGTTCATGAGTTTGGGCCGGGGGTCATTTGATCATGGGATGTAAAAACATTTTTTATAGTAAGTTGGATGTGGTTTGCCTTTTCACAATTCCTATTTCATGCGGGCTTCAAACCTTTAAGATATCTTTCCCAATGATGATGAATGACAAAGTTTCTAAAAATTCACAATATTTTTCCCAATTATGTTGGTGTGGTTGGTTTATCATTTCCATATCTCCAAGTCTACCTTGAACCCTCTGTCAGGCTCACAAGACTCCCGAGGGCTACAATGGGGGTGGCAGTGGGGAACCTCCTNTCCAAGTCTACCTTGAACCCTCTGTCAGGCTCACAAGACTCCCGAGGGCTACAATGGGGGTGGCAGTGGGGAACCTCCTGATTCGAAGGATTTGAAAATCGCGAATTTGGAGATTGAGCTTAGAAACCTTCTGGCTCAAAAAACCGACCTTGAAAACCAGGTGCTTGAATTGAACCAGCAGCTTTTGGAAAAAACATCTCCTGAGAAAACCCCTGGTGAAAATGATGAAGATGGGGGAGTGAGTGAAGCTGCAGTCAGAAAGCGTCTGGCCCGTCTGTGCGCTCGCAAATGTGATGGGACACCTGGAATTGCAAAACTCAAAACAATATTTTCGTATGTGTTCAACATGATATCTTTTTTATAACATCCCTGATTAAAAGTGTTGTGCTTACACCAAGCCTCATTCATCAAGGGTATAACCCCATTCATCACGGGTATTACAAAAACATCCACTCCATCACTCCACTTGCTCTTGGGCCCAGGACTATCAAGGTCCCAGAGTCGGTTCACAAGGCCTGGATGGCCGGTGGAGCGGACAGGAACCAGCTGGTAAAGCTGTTTACGGAAGCTGGGCTGGAGAAGGAGACTGCGCAAAACAATTTCAACATGAAATACAATCCATATCTATTGTCCACTGATTATTGTTTCAAATGTTCATCAGATACTGGACCATAATGTAGGGTACCCTATTTGCAGGAGAGATTCCTGCGTCTGGTGGAGATTGAGGATGAGAAGAAGGAACAGATAAAGCTGAAGTGTTGGGCCGGATTTGCTACTGAAGAGAAGATGCGAGATGTTCTGAAGTTTAGTCAGCCCATCCCTCAAAAAATACTTGCTATCCTTTATCAGCAGCAAACAAAAATATGTTATATTTTTCCACCCTGTTGTTGTTTCTGAAATTACCACCTGTTCCCCAGGTCCAAGATAAACGGTATCAAGGCGTACTGTGAGAAACGGGACGGCTTCACCAAGTGCCCTGACCAAAATCAGGTAATTAAGTTTCTCTTGACTCTCCACATGCTGGTTTCCTGATACATGAGTATATACCTAATCTATGGATTGCAAACATTTGCAGACACCATATGTATAACCTGTATTGGGTGACATTGTTCCCTGAGCCAGGTACGACAAGTACGAAACCAAAATGGCCTACTGGGTTGAGGAAGAGATGGAAGCTGAGTGGGAGAAGACCACTTCTAGGACCAGGAGGGAGACCGGAGAATTGGCAGTGGAGACCACTGCAGCTGATGCAATGCTTCAAGCTGCTACACCCTTACAGCTTGATATGAGAGGGGTGGCCAATTCAGGCTAGGGGGTCCAACCACATTTCAAAGAAATAAAGAAAGAATCATGTGGAATGATTGTTGCGGTGGGGTCTGTATCCATTCCTGTATCCCTGAGGTATGCCTTCCGGTGCAGCAGGTGCCCCACTGGCCAACAGGCCAAGTGTTGGTGCCCCAACAGGTCTTCCACCGGTTCTCCGTGATGAAAAACCATCCGAAGTCATTCTCAAATACATGGAAGGAATTTTGAAGCGAAGCCAGAAGGTGAATGAATCATGGATCAACTTAATTTATAGCCTTACTCATCACAGACCTGGCTTGCATTTGGGCACCGGACGGTGCAGCTGATGGAGCCACATACTCAAACGCCGTGCCTGGGCAATGCTACTTGCAGCTGGCAGGCGAATCAATATTAGTGTTTCTTGCTCAAAATTTGATGTAGCAAGGGCTATCATTCTTTACATCACCCCACGGTTTTACAGATTCTGTCCTGAAAAAAACATCTAAAGACATCTTATCATATCACATCTTTCCATCCGTCCGTAACCAGAATGTTTTTATGGAAGAAAGATATGGTCCCTCCAAACCATGATTGATTTCAGCATCAAAACACCACACTGGGGACGCCTAGGAGCTGAAGACCAAATATGAATCCATTCCCGATCCAGAGAAGACTGCTGCCCATACTGCNATTGATTTCAGCATCAAAACACCACACTGGGGACGCCTAGGAGCTGAAGACCAAATATGAATCCATTCCCGATCCAGAGAAGACTGCTGCCCATACTGCATTTCTTGTCCATGTGCTATAAATGCACGGTGCCTATACTGTAGCCACCCCATACCATCATATCAGGAATCATAGTATCACAACTCACTATCATTCCTTAAGGTTGATCACAAAGCTTGGGGAGAAGATCACGCAGTTGGACGATCTTCATGGCAAGATCAATGATGTCTACGCAGCTGGAGCAGTGGAAGGGTACTCGGATGAGTAACTTGGACCCACTTTCAGAAGGGTTCATATGACAGTCAAGCCATCTAAAAGTTAAAAAAGAAAAACAAACAAAAACACGTATACCCTGCCAAGGCAAGAAGCAGCTCTCATGGGGCTGTACAAGCAGGCTATGAAATCGTATGGACCTTACTGGTTTCTGATGAGTTACAGCAGTACATGTTTATATCTCTGCATTCCCCAAAACTAATTCAAACCAACTGTCTGCCAACCGCTGAGGTCTCAAGATTCCCTGGCTTTGGAGTCCCGTTCCAAAGCGATTCCGCTTCCCAAGCCAAAGGCTGTGGCCGCAAAGGCCAAGGCTAAGCCCAAGGCTGCGCCAAAAGTTGCTCCCGCAAATGGTAGTGTCGAGGCAAGGCAAAGCCTGCGCCAAAGCGCAATGCTAGGCGTTCAGCCTAGTGATTTTGGGTTTTCTTCCGGGATGCCCCCAAACAACCTTCACAAGATGACACTCTGGTGAGGGAGTGGGCAATAGGGTTACAGTAGGATGCGTGGCAACTCCCGGCAATTGACCACTGGATATGGATGCTTCTCAACACTATATATTTTCTTGTAGTTGGGGGCCCTTGTTTAAAAACAAAAGCTGTCTCCAGTGGAAACTTCGCTTGGTGGAAATCGCTACCTTTGACCTTTGGGTGATGTGTCTACATGACGGCCGTGAGAGAAAAAAACATGAAATTCTTGTATCATCGTCAGTGATCATATCGGGGTTTCCTAGAATTGGTCCTATACCCCAAAATGGAAGGTTTGAATGGAACATCCTATTAAGAATAAAATAGAATGAACGATCTTGGGGTACCACCATTTCAGGAAACCGCTATATGACTTTGCAACATTGTCCCCATAATATTTCCTGAATGATAAATTTTCTTCCCATGCCAGGGGATCGACAACAGGGATTCCTTCTCAGAAATCTGGCACAATCACTTGCTGATGGGGACTGGGCCTAAGAGTCTGAAAGATCTGAAAGAGGAGTTATACTTCAAAATGTTTGGAATTTAGCCCTAGTCCACCACATGGTCAAACACCCTGTGGCTGAGGCACCTGCATGTCGATTGAAGAAGCTTGCTCGGGCAGCCATAGTTGAAGCTGGGGACAGCCTCAGCACAAAAGTCTTGGAGAAAGCTGCGAACACCAAGTGTCTCCGAAACGCAGAGCGAGATCTGCACAATCTCTTCAGAAGGGAGGGGATGGTCATTCCAGTCAAGTGTGAAACGGTTAGATTGGGCAAAGTTGATCTTCCATTGATTTACTTACGAACGTGGTGGCATTACTTGTTGCGTGCACACCCTGAATACATGCTGGGTGGTTTCAAAATTGATCAATCAGCACAGTTGCTGCTGAGCACCTATTGGGACAACATGGAGCACATCATGCCGGACCACAGTGTGCTTTCAATGTTTGATCGTGAAACCCGGTCTCGTTGCATTCCTTTCTACCTTCACATGGACGAGGGAGTCTCCCAAAGGAAAAGAGCTATCCTAGTGATTGCAGCTCAGGGTTGCTTTGGACTGAACACTGCAGATCGCTACCGTGAGGCCTACAAGCTTGCTGGGGTAAGGTCATGTGATGATGCTGCCAAATGCATGTCAGAGGCCCAATTTCACAGCTCCAAGGGGAGCACTTACAAATCAAGGTTCTTGTTCACAGCCATCCCCAAGAAGAACTACACGAAAAACAACGATGATGTGTACCACGGGATTCTACGCCTTTTATCTGAGGAATGTTGTTCTCTCATGCAGTCTGGTGTGGTTATCAATGGTACTACTTACTACCCTATTTGCATGGGGCTGAAAGGTGATGGCCCGGCCTTGGGCAAAGCCGGGTACCTTACCCGCTACTTTGCTAGCATGGGGAAGGACCGTGGCTGCTGCCACGAATGTCTTGCAGGATGTGCCGGAATTCCCTTTGAGGATTGTCGCTCAGTTGCTGCTTGGGTCAGTACTATCGGCCTTCAGGTTCCATGGCGGGAGGACCGTGTCAGCCCTCTTAGTCTGATTCCTGGGCAAAGGGTGTCGCCTGAGACCTTCTACAAACCCGACCCATTCCACATCTACAAGCAATCCCTGGGAGGGTATTTCATTTCCAACTGCATTGTGTTGATCAGTGTTGACTTGGGGTTGTTTACAGCACCTGGTCAATCCACGGCTGTTCAAAATGTCTTGGACCGTGCCTACGCTGACTTTGAGTTCTTCGTGAAACATGAGTGGAAGGGGAAAAACATCAACCATTTGAAGGCCTTTACCAAGGAGATTTTCCACTTTGCAAAGTTGGATTCATACCCTTCTGCCCGTTTCAAGGGGAGTGACTGCATGATGTTGGTGCGATGGTTGAGGCATCTCGTTTTGAACGGCCCCGTGGACAAGGACTATCTGATGCGCACTCATCAAAACCTGATGAATCAGCCTCACAAGCCCTTTGAATCCCAGGTGTATGCTGAAATCTTGAAGGGAAGTGCTGGAGCTGTACAGTTTTTTCACATCCTTCACACGGAAGGGATGTGGCTGGCGTGTCCAGTAGCTGAGTTGCTTGCCGACTCGTGTCAAGATGTTTGCTTGTCGTATTGTTCTCTTGCACAATTGTGCTTTGAGAAGGGGTTGACTAGGTTTAGGCTTGAACCATGCCTACACCACTTTGCTCACTTCAGTGTAAATGTGAGGAAACAAATCAGTGATGGATGCCCATACATGTTCAATGTGGCAGCCCACCTGTGTGAAGCCGATGAAGATTTTGTTGGACGGATTAGCAGGGGAGCACGCAAGGTCCATGCTAAGTCAATGACGCAGCGTGTATTGGACCGGTATCTTTTGAAATTATGGTTTGAATTCTCGACCTGAAACACATGACTAGCAGTCCTTAATAGGAAAAGAACTTGAATTTCCCACGTATCAGGATTCACGATGTTGAAATCTTTGCTAGGTCGAATGTTCCAACCTAATTGGGTCTACACATGTGAGCTATCACGTGTGTGTGCAGTGTTGCCCTGGGAATCCCCGACGGAGCTGGGGACGCATTGGCTGAGAACAGCGTGGTGGAAAAGGTGCATTGAGCCAACAGGCTTGACCGGCGCATGGTTCACCCACCTTGTGGTCCTTTTTTCATCTTGATGGTCCTTTTTTATGTCCAACGANGTGGAAAAGGTGCATTGAGCCAACAGGCTTGACCGGCGCATGGTTCACCCACCTTGTGGTCCTTTTTTCATCTTGATGGTCCTTTTTTATGTCCAACGAACCTTAAAAAAAGGTCCCAAACAACAGACGCAAAAAAAAAGGTTCCCCTGTGAGTCTAGGTAGTTTTATTCCATTGGAAACCAATCAACAAGCAGAACATCAAGGTCAAGTAGCTGTCACAAGACTGCTCTTCAATCATCAGCAGCTAAAATGGACAGCACTTGCCCGAACTACTCAACATCCAAAAAACGAAACCCTGCCCTTTATACCTAGCACTCACCGGCTGTCAAGGCGGACACATGTGGGTGTCATCACTGTGACGCCATGAATCAACATCGAGAAGCTTTGTCTCGGAGATGAGCTTCTAAGTCCACAGGACGCCATTCCTCACCAGGGAGTGTCTTTGCACGTTCTGAATCTGCCAATCTGAACTCATAGCCGCCAGCTTGTCTCCGATGTCCCTTGATGCATTTGCTAATGTTGCCTTGGTTGACGCCAAGTCTTGCTGCTGCCTGATTCATGGAAGCATATGAGGTCCAGTCTCCAGTGCTGCCATACAGTCTGCATTCAACTTTTTGGCGCGCAGCTATGCAAGGGGACCTCACCATAGCAGCATAGCTGTGCGAAATGTTCCCTGCTGGTGTTACGTATTCCAAGTTGTCAGCTGAGTTATTACTTTTGTTTCCATCTTTGTGGTTGATTTGCGTGTGTTGCAGGGAGGGCGGATCTCCAAGAAATGCCTTGGCAACAATCCGATGCACGAGCTCAAGACGTCCACCAACGGAAGTAACAAAGTAACCAGGCTTCGTCTGGTGGCCGAGTGATATTCGCCCATATTGAAACTTCAACCTACCAAAGGAGCTCACCATCCTACCTGGTACAATGGAACCAGATCTAAGATCGATAACCTGTTTCCACTCTTCTCCAAAAATCTGCTCAGCATTCTTAGCTGCGAACTTGAATTCCAAGCCTTTGGTGGAAGAGTGGCTATGGCAGCAGCAGGAGACTGTAGGCCGGCTAATCATAACTTGCTGTGCTGCGAGGGTTATAGATTCACATGTCGTCCACCTTTGCGACCCAACTGCTCTCCACATGACCGGCTTCGACAGCTTTTGTCCACTGCGGCCCCTCAGTGGATTTTGGAAGGAGTAACGAATGTTCTGCCTGTGTGTAGTGTATTTCAAGTTTTCCAGGCGATTGTTGGATGGATTGCCATCTATGTGGTGAACCTGCCATGCAAGCTTGTCAGGCGGAGGCCCATCGAAACTAAACTTAACCAAACGATGAACCAGGACCTTCTGCCCCGAAATTTGCACAGTGCGATATCCAGACGCGCAAATAGTTCCATAAGAGATCCTGCCCCTTGTATCACAGCATCGACCCTCTGAACTCACTTGCCAACACTTCCGGTTTGGTGTCAATTCTTGGTGCGCCTGACTGAACAGGCATCTCAACACACAGCGCAGTTCTAGCTGGCGAAGGCTGGCATTGCGCACTAATAGCCCTGCCCAAACAATGGAAACCATTGCAAGATCGGCTCGGCTATGGAACCACATGCGGGTTTGCAAACAAGTGAAGTTGAAGGGCACTTTGAGCCTCTCATCCTTAATAAATGCTATTTTTATCCAGCTCTTGTGAAACGAACCGATCCAAACCGATCAAAGAGGACATTTCCAAATCAATCTCAAGGGTTGGAAAATCTTCACTGCGCAACGGCACTAGTTTCTCAAAGGCACCTCTCCGCCCATCCGACCTGCAGTCATGAACCTACAGTTTGAGGCTCCACACCACCGGCCGCGCCCGTTGGTGCAGCCTTGGGCTTGCAATGCTTACTGCAATGGGATGTTCTTTGTTTTGTAGATGGCTTTGCCACTACTTATGGCCTTTTCAGACCAGAGATTCACACTTAGACTTGTAAGTAAGTAACCACAAAGCCGTTGAAGACAAGTGGAAACACCATAAGTATAACAGCTCTGCTCAGCTGGATGCTTCGCGTTTCAAACAGGTTTCCAGCACCAATGCCTGTCAAGTGCTTCTATGATTTCAACCAAGGGAACTTCAAGTCCGACAATCATATGCATATACCGTGCCTAATCACATGCCGTTTTGAATCTCACTAAGCCACCAAATTGGCTCCCAAATCCAACTAATGGGAGGATAGGATCAATATCATCACTCCCCTAAGAATAGCGAGCAAATCTCAAGCGCTTCACCCCGTGGTGCAACCATCCAAGGTCCAGGCATCCATCAACTCCTGCGCAACGGCCTGGCCCAAAACTGGCGGAAACTGCTGTCACTTGGTGCCTGCAGCATCTGTAGTCACTAGCCATGGTTCAACAGTAAAGTCAGCATGCTGATGCACGAGTATGGGGAACAAAAGGAGCTTGACTGTTATATATATATATATATAGTTATATACATCATATCATCAATAAGTAGCTCACGAAATATCCCTACCCAAAGCTGTTGCAGTGAATGACCGTGACTTTTTCTAGAGATTCAAAGCACTTTACATTTCTTCTGGTTGGAGGCATGCAGACCTCAAGACCTCAAGACCTCAAGAACACATATGATTCCCCAGCACCTGCGTGTGCTCCAAGTCTTCGGAAGCCAACAACTTCTCTTCGTCCTGCGACAGCGGTTTTTCAGGGTCAAGAGCAGATGCATCTGGATGATGGGTGGTGGTGAATATGCGGTTGGATAACTACCTGGCAACTATACAGTTGAATGGTTGTTTGTTGGTTGGCATGAGGAAGAATGGAGTCTGTGGATAAACATCCACATGTGCTTACCATCTTGGGGAATACGGAGCAGTGCACCTGTACAATATCATACTATAGGTGTGTACCTGAGTTATACCTGATGAATCTTCCACTATAAAGGTGGTGAAACATGTGAAGAGGGGACAGGCCTCATTTGTTAACCCAATCAGGTTGAATTCAATCCCAGGCCACCACAGTCGTTGTAACTTTCAAGGCCGCCCAAGCGCGGCGAGTCACCATGACCTGAAAGGGCTCTTTCATTCTCGTCATTAAAACCCAACAAGGCATCATTAGTAACAAACCTATTTTGTGATTGGGTTGAGCAGAATATCTCCCTTTGTTGGAAAACGATCAAAACAGTTCCAAAAGACGCGCTCTCTATATTGCAACAAGCATTTCCCTGCAACAAATCAGCCACAGTGCCTTGCATGCAGTATCTGTGTTACTGCATTACTGTGGAAGGTGCTTCACTTCGAATTCCATCTTCAGGGGAGTTTCAAATTCAAGTTCTGACCCAAGCCGCCACCTAAGCTTCCGGATCGGCTCTCCGAACTCTACACCGCTTTTCTTGGCTGGGAATGGGAAGTACGAGGAGTCATTGGCTTCAGTCATTAATGTAAGTCATTGGCTCTGTCTGCTTCCACCGCAGACTGGACCGATCCACTCTTTGGTGGATTTGGTTCTAGTTGGTTTCCAGCATTGGAAAGTCTGAGCATATAATATATGTTGCAGTTGCGGTGAATTGATATTTCAAATTTGCTGTGGTCACATACTGGCATGTTTTGCCAGGTGATGCCACATGTAAGTTACAATTACAAGATATCGCATTCTTCACATGATAGAAGAATGTCAAGGGGATTCTTCAGCCAGGTGAAGTCAGGTGTTCCAACCTCTCAATTTTCTCAAAGCAGCAGAAGGATTGATTTCTAGGAGCAAATCCACGGGAGATGGGAGAAACATTATTTTGAAATATTTTGAAAAGTTGTGTTTCTATGAAGTCATCACCTTTTCCATACTTCAATAGCCGCTCAAGCAACACCCGCATTGAATTTCTTCGTTCGTCTTCGCAAGGCCCGGTCTTGCAGGTGTAAAGAGAGGTCAACATCCCGCCACTCTTCACCTGGAAGATCTTCTGCCGCTTTGGTGGTCATGAACCTAAACTCGTAGCCTCCTAATTGTTTGCCCCGTCCCTTGGCACAGTTTGAGATGCCACCAATCCCGACCCCAAGCTTCTTGGATGCACTGGTCAATGACGGATGCAATGTCCAACCGCCATCGCTACCAGAGAGTCGGTAGCTACAGGTTGGCAATCACACCTGCGGGAACGACTGCTCCCATGTGCATAAGAATGCATCACATTTCCAGCAGGAGTCACGTACTCCAAATTGCTAGCAAAGTTGTTGCTCTTGTCTCCATCCTTGTGATTGACATGGCTGTGTTCAGGACCTGGCGGTTTGCCACAAAAAGCTGAAGCCACCAGTCGGTGCACGTATTCTTTGCTCCGTTGCAAGCCACTTACGCAACAACGAAAATACCCGTCCTCCGTTTTGTGCCCTCTTGATATCCTGTTGTTGGTGAGCTTCAATCTGCCACAGGAACTTATCATTCTGCCGGACAAGAGTTTTCCTGTTGCAGGGTCCCGCATTGGCCTCCACTCTTCTCCATATAAAGTGGACGCATTTTCGCCATCCTGGGCCAGCTGAAACTCAAAACCTTGGCTCGAACTGTTGCTGCGGCAGCACCTAGAGACGGTAGCACGACTCAAACCCACCTTTTTAGCTGCTAAAGTTTGAGACTCGCAGGTTGACCACCTTTGGGAACCTATAGCCCTCCACCTGACTGAAACATTCGGTCCCCCGCACGATACCAAGCCATTGTCGTGGGCATGTTGTGAGTTTTGACTTGGCGTTGCATACTGCAAATTTTCGAGGCGGTTGTTGGACTTGTTGCCGTCTAAATGGTTGACTTGCCATGCAAAGCCAGTTTCAGGAGGGCCATCGAAAGCAAATTTGACAAGCCGGTGGACTAGAAATGATTTCCCTTCTATCCCAACCATGTGGTAGCCAGTGGGTTTCTGGCTTCCAACAGTGACCATGCCCCTCAAGTTCCGGCACCGACCATAGTTGCTGACCTGCCAACTTCCACCAGCTTTGAGGGTCGATCTGGATACCCTAGCAAATGTCCAAATGTGAAACTGGCTCAGCAACATGAAAAAGCAAAACAAAGGAACCCAAAGCCATCGCTTCTGTGGGCAGCCAGCCATTGCATTGACAAGTCGCCCCGGTAAAAGACTGGGTAAACTACTTTTGGGCTATATATGAAGCTGCTTGTGATGAGCCGAAGCCTTCAACGGGCGTCTTTGCTTCACCTATAGGACTGAACGAAAGAGAGAGGCAAACCACGATGTACTAACATTATGGACAGCTCTCCCCTGTTCGAACAAGAAGTTTTATATCCTGGTCCTCGCCCTTGACCAAACCCTTCTGCCACAACGGCAATGTCCTCAGCTGCCTCTTGTTGATTCCGCCTCCAAGGTCCAACAGCCTGGGAGGTGGCAACATGCTGGTGGCCTGGAGCTGAAAGTATTACATGTGCACGCTCAAAGTTATCCACTGCAGGAACAAGCGGCCATACAGGGTCA
The DNA here is from genome assembly GCA_003297045.1 of Symbiodinium sp. clade C Y103. Lineage (NCBI taxonomy): Eukaryota > Dinophyceae > Suessiales > Symbiodiniaceae > Cladocopium > Cladocopium sp. clade C. The sequence continues at coordinate 60,395 of BGPT01001323.1, forward strand.
TTCTTGATCAACCCAGGTTTGTGCTGAAGTTGAGAAGTCACAAGCCCTTTGGAGGACTGCCCAACATTCCATCAAAGACTCAAAGGCGCCCTACGTTGGATGCATTGGATGGAATTGCCCTTCTGTTGCAAAGGCATGTGCAACGGCAACTGCGCCCTTTTCAATTTCCAACAGCGAACAGGTGGCAATGCCCAAGCCGCCAACCATCCCCCAAATACTTGCTGGAAGTTGGGGCAAACCCACGCCCAAGGCCCACTGCCCTCCACCACCAGGCCCCCAGACGTCACCCACCTTCGCTCGGCACGGCTCCGCTTTCGGCGCCCACTTCGTCGGTGAGGCCGCGGGAGACTGGGCCGGAGACGGGGTGCTGCAGGGCACGGAGGAGGATGTGGGAAACGCCAGCAGTGTTGTGAGACTCCAGCCCAACTCCACAATCCAATGAACACATATAAAACTTAGACTCCAAGATAGGACATTGACAACATTGATAGCGTCTGGAAAGTACAAACTGTCAAATCAAAACCATCTGCAAGACACTTTTATATTTACCCAAGACGTTCAGCACATGGCACATGGCTCTCCAGCATTGTATGTTATATGATGTTATATGCACTTGAGGTTGTCAATCATTTTTGACTTCACCCATCTTCCAGCAAAGCACCATGGTCCTTTCCAAATGCACCCACCATGAGGATCGTACTGATGGGTGAGAGCGTAGGGTCTTGGCAGTGAACACCTGCTTCGAGAGGGCAGTGTCTGTCGGTCCTATTGATTTCCCCGAGTTGCAGTGGAGCATGCAATGCGAAGGTTGGAGACCCCAAAAACCCATCAATGCACTGATAACTTGATAGCACATTCCTCCCTGTTTTGCATTAAACCTCAGCCCCTACCCTGACATTCTCCAAGGCTCGCATGGTTTTGTCAACACTCAAACTCCAACCCTGTGACTCTGGGGACAGGACATGACCCTCAGCTGCATGCTCCGTGGCTTCCCAGTGTTTGTGATGCACCTGCAGCTGGGCAACTTGCCCAGTGACCAACAACAACTGTGCTGACGCGGCACGATCCCGAAGAAAAAGATGAGCCACCGGGGGCCATCATTCCATTTTCGGGTGTGGACATAAACGAGATCAAAACATTGCACAATCAATCTGTCAACCATAGGTCCTGTGGTTGTTTTTTTGGGGCAGATTTGCAACACCAAACAGTCAAAGAATGTCAGCACGTGGTTTTGCTACGCCAGCTCCATATATATATATATATAACACATGTTTTCTCAAATAGTTGGGTTGCTCATGCTGTAGGTAGTTGTTGCGTAGCCTCCCCAAACAATAAGTTGGGAGGACCGTCCCCGCCATGCTAAACAGCCAAGCAAGTCCTTCAATAGTCAAATCCACATTGTTCATTTCTGGTGGCTGCCTACTCCCTGATGGGGTGTTGATGATAGAGAGGTCCCTGCTTATTGATAAATCGATGCCAATCCTTGTGAAAAAGCGCTTTGAACCATGGGCCCCCAAACCCTCATATTTGCATACTTTCTGAGAATCCACTCATCCCATTGCCTATCATTTTGGAGCTGTATCTTCGGAGGTTGTGGTTCCTGCTGAAACAGGCTGAACCGCTGGTGAATCACCTGCTCCTCATCTTCCTGGATTTGAAGGTGCTTCGGTACCTACCGCAGCCGGTGCCAATGCATCTGTCACAATCCCTGCAGAGTCGTGGGGTAGATGTGAAACAACAAATGCATTTTTTATCATGATTAACAATCACCTGAATCATCAGATCGCTTTACTTTACATCAGCTATATTGAAATTCACAACATGGCATGTGGGCTTGACATGTTTGTTTTTGGGTGAACTTTCTGGTGTCCTTGAAAAGCAAAAGCACGTGTTGATCTGGCAAGCAGGAGCACTGGAACCGCCAGAGCAGCCCGAAGTGTGCACACCTCGGGGACATGACACCAGTGCATCATGGACTTGCTGCAGGGATCAAGCAAGCACGCTTAATTTTCATTCATGTTCAGGAGCTTTTTTTGTTCTGGGGGTCCAGCAAACACACGCCAAGGAGGCCCATAAGGTCGTAGGTTTCATGGTAAGAACACCGCGACCATGAGCAAGCCACAGCCCCAACAAAGCTAAAGATATGAAATGGATCTGAGTTGCAAACAGTGCCCAAGGAATGATAGTCAGTGGTATCCTCGCGCTTGTCAAGGCCTCAAAGGCTTAGGGCGGTGCTGGAAAGGTTTGATGCATTTTTTCTTGGTGTTCATCACATCCGAGAAAATAAAAGCGAGACCTACTTCAGGCATCCATCTCTCTTGATCTAACCCAGAGTTTTCCGAATGGATTGGTTCGCATTTGTCCAACCAGTTGAGACCCCCCTAGGAAACATCCCAAAGTCAGCTCACTTGCCTTCTCGTCGTGCCATCTTCTGTCGTCCTCATGTCGCACAGGGAGAGTTTGGATGAACACACGAGTCCACATACACGTAAGGAAGGCGAGGGGTTGGCTTAACTTTTATCATATCTTTTCACATCTTCAAAGAAAATCAAGTAAATGTTCACTTCAAACGCATGCACTGCAACACCCTGTATTTTAAGATAGTTTAGGTCTACTTTGATGGCTGGAGTCTGTAGCCAGCTGACCCCCAGGCTGCTGCAGGACAAAGCCAGCCTTCTTCATCCAGAAGTCCGGAGGCATGCAAGCTATCTATACCTTACAGGCATCACAGCTTCTCCAACTCAAAAAAAATGAGTCCTGGCGTCTTTCTGCCACTACTTTGTCCAAAGTGATCCAATCTCTAGACATCTCTAGACAAAGGTAGCTGGGGGGGACGTTGGTATCCCAGGAGAATAGTTACATAGGTGAAATCAGCCTCACAGGGTAAAGCAACTGAAGTGAACTGAGTTGGCAGATTATTTGAAGGGACACCTATTATCACGAGATTCCCACACACACACACACACATCCCGTATTGGGGAAGCTAAGGTCGGCACTCAAAGCTTCGGCCTCAGCAAATCTGAGGGGTGCCAACTGCTGGAGGCAAAACTCGCTATAGTTGCAGCACCTAAAAGCCAAGGAACAAGTTGAGGAAGATCAACATATGTTCTTGGCATGCTTTGTTCGAAAGCATCATGTTGATGAACCAAATAGTTACCAACAAACAACTTGGAAAAGTGAACAGTTGCTCCTGTTTTGAGGCAACCCTGAACTCACCATCCACGTGCACAAGACTTCCTCCAGCCCCGGTCCGCTTTGCTGAGATCTCCGAACCCGTCGCTTCTTTTTGTCTCCACGGCAGGGGCACACGTCGGAGCGCAATGCTAACTCCAACCTGGCACGGATTGAGAGATGAAGTTGGAAGATGGCCTTTGACAAAACATAACACTGTAGGCCAGATGGGGACATGATCAGCAATGAACTGCAAAATTAACCTGCAATGCCAAATCCAAGCGGAAGTGGTCAGATTGTTGCAAACCAATCTGATGCTGTCATGGCATGGCAAGGCCACTTGCATGTAATGAACTTTCATGGAACTGGGTTGTTTCATGACCTGGGTTGTTTGCTTCTCTAGGGCGCTGAGGTTTCCACCCTTTTAGGAAAGATAATCCATTAATATATTAATTAAATAATTACATATTCTTTGATCCACTTAAGCTCGTAGATTAGACCGTTCGCTCAGGATTTCACCGGGTTTCCCAAAAACCTTCTGCC
>BGPT01001323.1:70900-102058 GCA_003297045.1 Symbiodinium sp. clade C Y103
ACGCACCTGCCTTAAGGGACACAGGCCTTTTTTAAGCCACCAGCACCACGCGGTGGAGAAAGCAAACTGTTTGATGCATTTGCTGCATTTCAATCAACTAGAAAAAAATAATATTCCGCTTGTCACTTGTGTATATACTTGCAAATCTTATAATTACTTGTGCAAAAAGTGTACAGGTAGGTGTAGATCAAACAAAAAACAGGCCGCATGCCACCTGTCGAGAACATGTCAAATCAGCTAAATTTTTGGTTTTGAGATGTATTGAATTCTCTCTCCGTCTACCACCCCATCTCAACCGCACCTGGCAGGTTCACCTGGTCGATAGGTCTCGGGGCTCAAGGCTGGGCTTCCCGCCAGCAGCAAAGGGCCCAAGCAGATTCTGGCCTGGCCCATGAGGGTTGCAGCATTATTCCGAGAGAGACGCGATGGTCTGCATTAGCTTTGGTTCATGTCAAGCTGGATGGGGTTGAGCCTGGTGAATTTGGGGCAAGTGGCAAATCCCAAAAGATGATAAACACGATGATCACACCAAAAACGGATAAAAACAACATAAAACAACAATTCTATATCAACATACAGTGACCAGTGGAACTTTACACGACATGCCGATCTGACGCATCATTGTATTCTGCTCAGTACTCGGATTCATCTGCACCAAAGTGCTTTCAAATGAGCGATTTGGCATTTCAAACGGGTTCCTAGGTGCATATTGGCTCCACTTGCCTTTGATCACATGCACATGTTGTCCCATATTTTCCTCGTTCTTTTCAGTCGATACTAATACTTGATTTCTCACGCATGTAGGGGTCCTCCGACATCCCCCGGCCCTTCACCTCGCTGACCACCTGCTGGGTACCTTGCTGGGCTGATGAGGGAGACATGCTGGTGTTGGTGGGATTTGGTGGGTGAGTAGGTTTCGGAGATAAGGGCTATGAAGTCCATGGTCTGCTGGAGCTTTAAGGCCAGAACAAGATATACCGTATATACCCACATGTTCCCAACCCTGGGTGGCATCAGCAAAAGGATCGAGCATATCTACCTAGAGTCAGAATCATGACTTCTAATATTTTTCTTTAAAAAATGATGAACGCGGGACAGACTCCTTGTCAGCGATTTGCGGGTTCTATGTCTTTCATGAACACATCGGGGCCCTTGGGATTTCAAACTTCTTCTACAACTTGTCCTGCAACGCGAACGTGTTCAACTCCTGTAGCATGATCTTTCTCCAACATCATCCATAATGTACCGTCTATCCAACGGACCTAATTAATTTATGTTGCATTTGGTGGGATACATTAAGGCAACTAAGCTACTACATAACCATACCGGTTGCCAGCACCATCGATGACCTGGGCATGTATCCATTGAAGGGAGCCTTTCATCTGGGCGCCCCGTGCCATCCAAGGTGACGCTGATGGGGAGCTTGGCAGTTTGGATGCCCTTGACAAAGTCTAAGGTCACCTTGTGGGACAGGTTTTTCAGGGAAGGCTTGGGGGGCGCTATAGCTGTGCTAGCCAACAAGTTGCGATGATCTGATATGTTCAATGTTCAGATTCTGGCTGGGATTCGGGGATTGCATACTTAGATAGTGTTTAGGTTTCTTTTTATCCAATGTTTCTTGATGATCAACATTGTGGTTTCTAATTATTGTTATAGTGAACAACTTTGCTTCATGTTTTATTTTGAGGATTCGAGTCCTGGCCAGGATCTCTTCATGTTCTATCTTTCAGTTCTTTAAGGGTTGTCACTTTCCCTGCTGAGCTCCAGGACGTTGAAACTGCCAATCTCCTTCTCCAGATTCAGCCTCTGCCCACCTCTGGGTGCTGCCTGTAGTACAAGAGAGGAAGGAAGCTTAGGTGGGTAAGGCAGGTGGGTCCCAAATGAACAAGGACCAAGAAACCACCGAGTTTTAAAGACAACAAAGGTCAACAAATAAAAATAAGATAAATAACTGAGTGTAAGGGAGAAAAGCAAGAAGATCAACCAAAACACATGAAATCAAACAGGTCAGTTGGCAAGCTCAGCAAGTATCTCATTACATTTTCATCATCTTTGTGCGCCTGTTTCAGGCATCAGAATGCTCACGTCCCAGGGACCCCGCCTGCCGTTGCTCCACCTCGCCCGAGCTCAGGCTCGCGGAGACGGAACTCGTCAAGGCGCCGTTGGCGTCCAGGAAAGGTCTGGGCGGGACGTGGGTGGAGCAGTGGTGAGTTGAAAAGTGAGGAACTGAGGAGAAAGTGATGGGAAACTGAAGCCTAAATAGGGTTCCTTGCCGTGTTTTGATGAGATAAAAAGGACGATGCAAATCAAGATATGTTTGCTGCAGGACGTTGACAACTAAGATGTGCATAGCAATGGGGGTCCACGTCAATCTGTATTATATGAATATATATATATATATATACATATGTTTGTTGCATTTTGCTCAAGGCCATCCGGGAGAACACGAACAGCGGGGTTGTATGGGGGCATTTGTATTGCCTAACAATGCGGGTCATAAGCTTGATTCTGGCTTCTTGGTCTCACCTGCAGAATGTCAATTTATGGACCCAGAGGTAAGGACACATACATCTCCTACAGTGAAATACCCAGTTGGAGCCGTTCCAGCTTGGTGTTTGCACCAATGCTATTGTATGACCTCTAGTACCTTTGCTACTTTTATATGCAGCATCCCTTCCACACAACATCATCAAAACCATAAAGCAGCCCCAAGAATCCGAAAATCTGTTGCCAATGTCCCATGTCTGCGTCGTTCAGCCCACATTTTTGCAAGCTTAATTATCCACACAGGGATAGCACCGGGGTGAAAGAACCAGAAGGTCACGGTACTAACTTGGCCTTGAAACATTCACAAATAGGGTTGGCCTCAATTTGAAAGGATCTTTGGTGTTCTGCTACTACCAAAACGTCTCAGCCTGCACCCGAGTGCCAGGATGCGAGGCGGGATGGTCACCACGCGTTACCCCCCGGGCAGGAAATTCTTCTCAGTCAGCTCAATCTGAGCCATTTCTCCTTCAGAAGCAATGGCAGGTCCACCTTCCGCCATTCTTCACCTGGAAGCAGTGGGGGTACATCTTCTGCCTCTGCAAGCTGAAACTCGAAGCCTCGGGTTTGTCTCTGCAACCCTCGAGAGCATGCTGATATATTGCCCACGTGCAGGCCCAATGCATGTGCCGCTTTTGCCATGGATGGGTGCCACATCCATTCATGAGTACTTCCGAATTCTCTGCTCCAAACCTGCTTTGCGCAAGGAATGGTGCCATCCGTTCCTTCACAATTGCTTTGTGCCATTCTAAAGCGATGGACTGCATTCTCAGATGGAGTTACGTACTCCAAGTTCCCAACGGCATTGTTGCTTTTGTCTCCGTCTTTGTGGTTTATCTGAGTGTGCATTCGGCTAGAGGGATGTCCCATAAAGGCAAGGGCTACCAAGCGATGAACAAGTGCTCCTTTGGCAACCGCGTTGACGAGTATACTTGTTTTGTAGTATCCGCCTTTAGAAAGGTGACCTCTGTGAACTACCCCGCGGGTTGACTGTATACGGCCAAGCGAACTGACCATCCTTCCGGGTATTTCAGCACCAGAATCTGGATCCAGCATTGGCCGCCACTCCTCTCCTTGCAGGCTGGCTTCGCTCAGCTCCGGAAAACGGAACTCAAAGCCCCGAGCTGCAGAATTGCCACAGCAGCATCTTGATACAATGTACTCAGACACCTGCAGCTGTTGTGCTGCCATTGCTGCTGATGGGCAGGTCGTCCAGCTTTGACCCCCCACCTGTCGAAACATGACTGGCTTGAATCTCAAAGGGCTAGACCTGATTCTTGAAGGATCTGCAAATGCGTAGCGAGTGTTTTGGCTCGGCGTTACATACTCCAAATTTTGCACATTATTGTTTGACGTATCCCCATCTCTGTGGTGAACTTGCCAGGCATGTTTTCCAGGGGGCGGGCCAAGAAAAGCATGTGCAACCAAACGATGGACATAGAAAAGGTTGCCCAAAATCTTCACCCGAACATAGCCATCAGCTCTCAAATACCCCCAGCTGATTCGTCCTCTCGTGTCACAGCATCGACCGTGGGAGCTGACTTGCCAACGCGTCTCATTTCTGGAAGTCTGAGTTGGCTCGCTTGACAAGTGTCGAACAACACATCCGAACCCGCAGAATCTATAGCGTGAGCAAGCGAAGCATCTTCCTGACCGGGGAATCAGAGCAGTGGCCATCCGACAAACCTAACTTTGAGGCTTTAAATGTGCAAAGGCAGGGAAGCTGCAGAGAGAAACACATACCACAGCATGGGGTCCCCAATTCTCTCAGGTGAAGGGTCCGGTTTAGATCGAATAGTCACCAATCAAAAACAAAAAACAACCATTCAAGTGGACCCAGGACATATCTTTACTCCCCATGATCATGTACAGGGCTTCTTCTCTGTTTATTTCTGAAGGCCACCAGCTGTTGAAACCTTCCCACCCAACGCGTAAGGACCCCCACATCGACACCGTGCAGCCCGTCAGGGATGGGTGGACGCTCGCTTGCCTCAGCCGTAAGGCAACACGGACGAGCAGCATCTGGTTGAAACAGAAAGAGGTCCATCAGACAGGGTGGCTTAGCTTTTTTCATAGGTCACATCTTGCTGAATATGAATTCCCTCAAAAACCATTCGCCCCAAAAAGGAACTATGGTCTTTAGCTGAGGGAAAAACAACTTAGAGTCTTTCCACAACCCTCCCAAGTCCCAAATGTTCTTCATTCCCTCACTTTTCAATACAATAATTATCCCAAATATCACAAGCCTACGATCTACACTTCGCCAAAAAGCCATCACCTTCACCACCGAAATGGGAAATCGCTGGGGCATCCGAACACCCTGAGTTTGAAGGTCACATTTCTGGCTTCGAAGTCCCAGGTGAAAGGCTTGGCCATTCACCACGGGCCTAGCACCGCAAGCTGTGCAGTGCATCTGCATATGGGTTTTGTGGGACCACCATGTGAATTATCATATGAAATATCGAATCTGAATAACTGTTGATAAATATTGGATGTGACCCAGTAATCAGTAAACACATGTTAAGTACTGTTTACTTCAAAACATCTGCTTCAACCGCAAGGACCTGAAACCACAAGTGGATTCAAACAAACATCCGGAGGGTTCGGCCAGCTATCACTTGCTCCCATCATGCAAGTCTCAACCACCAACTGGGCTGAGGACATGGAAAAGATATATATCGTCATGACAAATCCCACTCAGAATTAAATCACAATTGATGCTTTCCATTAATACTGTATGATTTTGTCTGTTCCCATCCAATTGAAAATTTATTGAGAAATCCAATAAAGTCCACCTGACTCCACAGCCTTCACGACTCGCGGGAGCGATCGCACGCCCCGGGCGGGTGAAACGTTTCAGGCATTTGTGAACCCTTGCGCCTACCAAAAGTAGGGCGCCTGAGCCAAGAAAAGGATGGAAACGTTGCTTCAAACAAATGAGAGTCTTAACTAATCCTAATAGACTGAAAGGTCTTTGAAGCTCGTGTCTCATCCATTCGAAGGTTTGTTTAGGAGAGCTAAAATTCTCAAAGCAACGTATACAAGAAAACACACTGGAAGGATATCATATCAGTTCATTTAGCCAAGGCATGCTGACCATCAACAATGGCAGTCACAATCAAGACTGCACACATGCTGGCAGAAATCTAGTTGAGAGTTCATGAGCATTCTGGCCAGAACCTCATTGTGTCGTACTCTGGACTCAAACCCGCTCTTGTCCAAAGAGGCAGCCCAAAAAGAGTGACTTGCTACTACCCCTCTCGACAGCACAATCGTTTCTGCAAACACAACTTGTGTGAACAGAACTATGAGTATCTATAGTGCAGTTTGCTGTGACAGCAGCTATGATCTGGCAAACCCCGCCAATGGATTTCACATGATGTGGCTTCTCTTCAAACCAATATAGTTCCAACATGTCCTAAACTTGCAATAGTGTCTGGCTGTAATTGGTGACTCCTAGCTCGAAGGCCCACATTCCCCAATCCTGCAAAGCACTACTTTTTGCTTGTTGGGTACATTGGTGAGACTACCACCTGAGAGATGGTAACCTGACGACCCAAAGCTTTCAGGCACCAACTGGCTTTTGATGCACCCTTTCATCAATGCAGATAGATAATAGATATGGACATGGATAAATGATAAATATATAAATTGTTATGTATATATATATATATCTTGGCATTCCCCACCTGCAGCGTGTAACCACAAGAAGGAGCAATCACAAGCCACAACCACACAGCGGAAAGTTTGTTTCTACATTTTCTACATTCAAGTCCCGTATCTTCATCAAACTTAACTTAAAAAAAAAACATCCCAATCTGTTCCAATCTCGCATCATCTAGGCACACCCTGGGATGTTCACATGCCCATCTCCCTAATGACCCGAGGTGATCACAAGGTCATGAGCAGGCCATCAGAACAGTTTACCATGTCTCAGGTTTGAAGCTAGCCGGTGCAGCTGGATGTCCTTTGCTAAAGTTGAGGTTGCTGAAGTTGTTGATTAGATTACTAAGCTGCTTAAAATTGCTGTCCCGGTTTCTAGACAAGATCATCCGCTAGTAGTTGATGATGGGTGAGAATTGGCTGGGATTGGTCGGTTGGTTGATTGGTTTATGCATTGGTTGCTCCAAAGCTTTGTTGCCTTATTACTACATTACATGCCTCATTGCTTATGCCTCATTGCGAGTGTTGCTTCCAAGACCTCGACCATATCTTTTACCTAATTACATCAGCATCCCTCTGACAAAATCTAAGCAGGCCAAGGCCGCTCGACGTCACAAACGTGAAGATCATGAAAAACTTTTTGCAACTAGCCTTCAAACGTGGACATCTATCTCTGGACCTACATCGTGTGATTAGGAAGTCATGCAAAAATACCTCTTCAAAAAGGAACAAAACAAAGAAATCCAGCAATCCCTGAGGATCCTCTGCACGCTCACTGCAGGAAAATCAAATCTCTTCCTTGGTTGGCGCGGCAGTGTAGATTTCTTTGCTTGGCTATGGCTTCATGGCCCGTGAAAGTCCATACGGTAAGGACCTCCTCAAGTTCAACAACACTCGGTTGATGCTTACCTGAAGTATCCAATGTGCAACAAATCCAAAACCTCTCATCCACAGTTCAGGTAGCTATCTGTTCTATTGGCATTTTTGGCCAGTCAGCCAAGCAACGCCCTGGATGTTCTTGTAGATTTGAGCCATCAACCCACCAGTCCTCGGCAACTGGAGACCCAGTCGAACGGATCTATCACGGCAGGTGCCTGGAATGGTCTGGGTCGAAGTTTGTAGATCCCAAAGATGCGATGGGTTGATGGTTCGGTAGCAGTGACTCATGACCAAAAACAAGTTCTGCAGCAATGACGCATGACCAAGGAAGGATAGAACTGTTAGAAACTAAACAAACCAACTTGCTCAGAATAACGGCATATAACAGCTATGAACCAACATCTGCCTAACAAAACCTATTCATCTGAGGTAAAAACAATGGTTGACCATGGCCATCATGAAGCCGCCAGGTGTTGAGACGCATTTTGCTGAGCACCTCACACACCACAGCCCTTTCCAGCGCCAACCTCACTGACACAGGGCACACGCGCATTAGATCCAGGTCGTGTGAGTTGCTTGATCTTATTAGATACATGGTTTGGTGTTGTAGAATCCCTTGATGAACAAAAATGCTAAAATCACTTTGCCAAGGCTTCTATCGAAAAGAAAAGTGAAGTCTCAAACTCCAAACAAAGACACACCTGCAACAAACCAAGGCCCGTGAGCTACATGGCAGCCACTCGCATCCCTCTTTCCTGGCACTTCTCTCCACCTGGGCTCCCAACAAACTTCTTGTTGTCCCACATCTTCTGCGCCTCGGATCCATCTGGATCCATCTGATAAGACCGCATTGGGTTTGCCGGATTCATCGGAGGGTCAAAGCTGAAGATCTGGAATACCCTCTGGTGAACTAACAGTTTGCGAACTTGAAAATGACCATAGAAATAGTGGATAACTTCCCATTTAAAATGGTGGATTTTCCAGTTCGCTATGTTAGTTTACCAAAGGGTAACCATGGTGAATGACCATGGTGACTTCACTCTCAAAAAGGTGAAGGAAGATTGGGGCTGCCTTCTGCATGCCCGAGATTGAGCAAGCCTGTGATCATGTGATCACTCAAAGATTCAATTTGGAACCATAGTCAAAGAGATGGTCATGCCGTGTCATGTCATGACAAATGGCTATGAGCCTATGACTCTTTGAGGGCGGGACAACCTGTTTGTTGTGCATGTCTGTGTTCAGCATCAACCTGAGAGCCAAGGTAGGCATGGATAAAGGAATCACATGTCCTCGAAGAACAACAAGGAATCAGACTGTTACACTGTATGATCATGCGATCACGTGCTGCTTGCTGAGGCATTAAACATGTGACCCACGTCGGCCACTTCATGCTATGTTTTCTTCCAACATCTTCCAACCATGTTGCCCTGTACAAATGGATGGAATCAGTAATTGTTAACTACTTCCCACAAGTCATGTCCAAAGACCACCCAAACACTGAGGAGGTCCACGTGGTGTACGCGAGCCCGAAGAGCACTTCATCGGGCGTGCGATAGGTCTGTCGCCTTGCCAGCGGGGCATCGTGGCAGTGAAGCCCAGTATTTAATAAATGATTTGGCAATGATTTGGGTCAAACAAAATTGAACACATGTGGTAAATCATTGATATTTTTTGTGCCCATCATATGTGAATGATCACATTTGATATTGCTCCCTGATACATTCACACTATTTTGTGCCCATCCACCCCTGTATCAACTTTCAGAAAGCTCCTCAGCTGAGGGCCCCCGACTCGGCTTCTGGAAGCATGGAGGCCTGGAAGCCTGGCATCCAGCAGATCGGATGAAGACAAAAACCTCCCTGGCAGCTGAAGGGTAAACCTCTAACAACAGGAAACATCACACCACACTACACGAAACAGAGATCATCCTGGGATCTGTCACTTGCCCATACTTTTTAGGACTTATTGTAACTTGTGGCGTGGTTTTTGTTCATAACTTTGTTTTGAAGATGTTTGCCCATGACTCCCGCAAACCTTGACTTGCGGAACCAATTGGGGAAGTAGCACGCCCCGCTCTGAGGCGATGACATGAGAGGAAGGCGGAATCCGCCACCTCAGTTGACCCCCTGTGCTCCACATATCCAACCGCGACCCAAAACACACTACCCTAGTGGTACCTGCAAACCTGAGCCCCAAGTTTAGCATCAAGCCTGATACTATAGGACATGTGACTCTGTTCAAGCCACCTTGTTTGATTGATGGCCTAATGCACATGGCTGCTGGCTAAACCACAATGTCTGCGAATAAAATCCGCATGTTTATGGGTTAACGCTCCATGCTCTAAGCCACCACACCAAGGCTTCTGCAAATGCCTCGATGACACGTTGCACCGGATCCGCCTGCCACATTTTTTCAGCAGGTCACGGTGAAGGATTTGGGGCGCCAACTGCTGTCAAACATGAGTTCTCCAGACTGAATACATGTTTCCCAAAGAATACTGTAGACATTTAATGATCTAGGAATCTGAGTGAGTTCAAGCAATCAAACACATCTTTCCATATTTTCCATACATGTTCCATACATTTTCCACATATCTTCCCCTTCCAACAGCTGGTACAGAACGGCACGTTCTCAAACCTCCAACTTGGACATGCGGATGGCATTGGCGAAGAAGGAGCGCATGGCCGACCTGGGAAAGGGAAGATCTGAAAGATAGCTTTCTTATGATTATAAACCACGGTCATATGATGCTGAATGTCCTGCGGGGTTGGGATCTTTCCCGTTTTGTTGGCTGTCTTGAATGCCATTGCCTGGTTTCATATTTCATGTTTATGGCTGGATTTATACCACCATCTTTAGAAGTTCGGTTGTGAAGATATGGTTTAAAAGAACATGTAAACACTTGTTTCACGATATTTCAGGGGTTTTCTAGTCATCCCTGAGTTATCCCAAGCCACATATATACGCGTCTGAAAATGGAGTAATTAATCATACCCAATGATCAGCTTTATAAAAAGAAGATACGACATTTCACCAGCAAATTTAGTTGCTTGTTCTCCATGTTTTTCACCCTACATTTTCAACCAAAACCATCTCATCCCATCAGAACCAAGGCACACGAAAAGGTTGCCATTGCTCTTGTCGTCCGCCGTAGAGGACACGCCACCCAGGCGCCCCAAGATCCAATCCTCGTGGATCCAGTTCGGTGTGTGAAATGTCCAGGAAGAAACGAAACACGGTACCCTCTGGTAAACTAACAGTTTGCTATTGAAAATGGCCATTTATAGTGGATTTTCCCATTAAAAATTGTGATTTTCCATAGTTATGTTAGTTTACCGCATGGAGCATTTGGCATTTGCAAACATCAACCAGGGCGTGACTATGCACTCACTGTGCAACAACATACTCAGGGAAATGGAATTGAGGACTTGCTAGCTACTGTACACAGTTTTGCCAGTTGAGGCCAACATGTGTTGCTTCTATTCTTGAAGTATTGGGTGACCCTCAGGATTCTGAGCTTAGATAACTGTTTGGCTTCTTACCCCCGCCTCATTAGCCCATGGCAGGCTAAGTATACCGTTATAACATCTTTGATGATCGCGGATTCTTGCCATATGTTTTCCTTCTTCACTGATCCATGACAATTCCCCTGATGATATCACATGTCTTTCTATCATTCTATTCTTGGCTGATCCCTGCTTATCCCTGATGTTACCCTCTGGTAAAGTCACATAGCGAACTGGAAAATCATTATGTTTAATGGGAAGTTATCCACTATTTCTATGGCAATTTTCAATAGCTATGTAACAAATTACCGGAAGGTATCTTAGCATGAGAACTTCCCGCACCAAAGATCTGAGGCCACTGGCTGTTCGACTCATGCGCCGCCGGGACCTTGAAGGCAGGTCCCAAGCTTTGACAAAATGAGATGGGGATATCAACTCTACAACTCTTGGTGGGCGCGATGGTATATGCCAAAAAAGGGATTCACAACAAAACATGGCCAAGCTGTTGTGTGAGCCGGGTAGGAACCAACAATAATCCGGAGCTCGTGCTTGACACCCTTATCCAAGAACCATGCTCATGAATTGAGCTCATCTTGTTCTTCTGCATTGCGGTGACAACAAAGCAATGTGCCACCAACAGTCATACACTCAGTTCAAGCAGCACAAAACAACTGGCGGTTGTGTTTTTTTGGGATATTTAGGGGACCCCTAAGAGAGATACGTATATTGGGCCAACCGCGATCAACACCGACAAAACATGCAAGTTTCCAACAAAACAAACGTACAATAACTTCCCAAAGCATGAATGACATGAATGCAACCTACTTAAATTTAAGAATAGCATACAATAGCATTAACATGCATTGACCTTCCCAGTTCCAACTGGTGAATCATAGCCCAGAGAAACACATAAATTGGATTTCAATTGGAATAATTAACACTAACCTTCCTGGCTCCAACTGGTGAATCATATTCTATATATTATATATATAATATAATATATATATATATATATAAATCTCCCAGAAATCCATCCACTGGATGCTGAAAACACCACTGCCACAGTTACCGGCCATCCGGCACCAAGCTGCTGTGATCGCGTGCGCCGCGACACGTCCGAGGGGGTGGTGGTGGGGCCCTGTGAACCACTTCTGGAGGACCTAGGTGGCGCAGAGGTGGCGATCTGGCTGAACCCTTTTGGAAAATTGTCAGGGCTGAAAGCATGACCAAAAAGCCAACAGAAATATCAAACAATGTGAATTCAAAATGGGAGCAAACCTAAATGTGGGAACAAAAGAGAACAAGTAGTAGTGGATAAAATATCCCTGGAAGGTTGGGGTGCAATGGTGCAAACAATAGTGGGGAGTTGGACTAGCAAAGGCGGGAAGATATCAACGCATATCAGCAATGTTGAAATGTATCATAGGTTGTGTTTGTTCATTGCAGTGGTCAACATCACAAGAGCGGCTTGACGTCGGTGTCACGTGACTTTGAGACTCCCCGACTGTCTGCTTCCAGGCGAACTTGCTGCACTCTCCTGAATAGGACATGTGTGGACAAGCTGATCCAAACGTTGCAAATGGCGCATATCACATATAAGATAAAATGAGATGACATGGAGACCAATATGATGAAATATAAAGGGATCAACACAATATGTGTATATTTGATATACTGATTGCGCTTTGATTACACCTTGAAACGTGGATGGATGATTCACACTGAACGCAGCAATGGCAATTCCTCTGGGATCTCCAGGGTATTTCTCCACTCCATGCGCCTCGGGGCACACCCGGCACCGGCACCAGGATTCCATGTGAGGCACCCAGTTGCATGATGGGCGCGGCTTGAAGACATGGGAAGTCAAAAGAAAGAACCAACCAATAATCAATGACACCCCTGAATGGTTGCAATGTATCATGTGTTTTTGCTGGGAGAAAACTGCAAATAACATGAAATAACACATATGTGGGCAAACCATCCGCAGGTGGATCATCGGAGTTCTCCACCAATCAATAACATCCTAAACTATCTCCACAACAAGGCCTCCCCAGTCATAACAACTTTTAAACTGGCCTAGAGTTGATACAATGCCATCCAACTGCAGATACATCCACCACAAATTCCTGCTACACACCAAATTGCTGGTACCTATCTGCAGGGCAGCTGAGAGTGGCGCCATTCCGACTCCCAAAGCCTGGTGTAGGCCTGACACAAGGGTTTTTGATGGTCAAAGAAACCAAGGGTTCTTATTGTTCTTGTGTGTTCTTGTCATAAACACTTGGAACATCTTTGGTTAAATTGATGGTGCCAAAAAAATAGGCTTCCTGGAGACTGAGGTTGTCTTTAAAACCGATCCATTGACCAAAGATGCCAGAGTTTAGAGGATATCAGCAGCATTGCGAACACGGTCAACAGGAGTTCAGATTTCTTAGATAAACGTATGAACCAAAAGCCAAATCATAAATACAAACAGAGACAAAGATAGACTAAGCACCACTTCGCACCACTTTCCTGATCATGTTGTTGTTTGTTCCCTGCAGCTCGTCCCTCCAAACCTACCTTCAGGAGCTCCTTGCAATGTGGCTTAGGACTACCTGAGGCGAGTCCAATCAAAAGGAAACATCCCTCCCAGCCCAAAGAAGCGGGTCCTGTCAAGCCCCCCGAGCCAAAAGAGTTGGCAAGAGGGTCAACTACATGGGAAACTCTGATTTGATCCTGATTTTAACCTATCCAGTGATTCATGAGAAATCCATATAAACCGACTCAGCCCCCAAAAAATGGTGAAGTCATGGGGAAACCAACCTCTTTCCACCCCCGTATCCTGTTGTCATAACAACCTGAGGCAGCCACTGAGGAAGCCCGCCAGGTTCTTCCGGTCCACCTGGTGAGGTCATGGGAGAACCAGACTCTTTTTTTGGGTTACTTTCACGAGGAGATGAAGAAACATCAACCAATAACAGGCGTTGGGAACAAAATCTGAGGTCCTTCTTGGGCAAATGTATGCAAACAGTGATTTTTTGAGTGGGACGAGAACTGCTTACTCCCCCCAGGCTACAGCTCTGCCATAGACATAGCATGACTTTTAGATCTACTTGCTGGCTCTGATCTCCTTGCATCATCCCAATTGATAAACTGTATAAAGCATAGCAGCCAAAATCGTCAAAATCATCCAGCTGCTACTTCATTCCTACCGTTTTTCTTTAACCAACCAACTCGAGGCAATTCCCCCACCAAACAAACGACATCATCCCCCGATTTCTATGCCGCCAATCTCCGCCGCACCAGGGAGGCTTGGGAGGCGCGAAGGTAGATCCAGGCCTTGAAGACCATGTGAAAAACACCATCCACTGAGTTTCCCTGGGGGTTGAACAAATTTTACATGTTTGAACCAGCAGCCCAGTCCATGAGTAGAAATAATGCGGTCAACAAAACAACCCAATGTGTGCAAAAATGAGGAAATTCAATCACCAAGCATGGGGCTTTGATTGATTTAAACCAGCAAAGACTGGGTCAAAATATGTCAAAGTCTTGACTTGATCCAACAATCCAAGAGTAATAGCATGGATCAACTAGCGCACGCATGCGCACGCAATCCACTGGGGGGATCCACATTCACCAAGGCCGGGCAAAATTGATCGACACTTCCACCAAATCATGGAGGCTTCCACTCGTGGAACACGAGCATGTCACACTGTCACTAGTGATGCTAAACTCAAAACCCTCCGAAGATACAACCATCCCAAGCGGTGATGTCAAACTTTAGACCATACTATATACTAACCAAGAACAAACTCATCATAGAAATACCATACTACTTTAAGCCTCTGATGGTTTTAAGTCTTAACATTAAAAAAAACATCAAATCTCATGGGGCCCTGAATTTCATCCCCTTCACAGCTGAGCTGATCCGACCCGCTCTTCCACACTGAGCTCCAAGTCGCCACAGGCTTCAGGCCTTGGAATGCAAGAAAAACTTGGCACATCGTGCACCAGTGAGAGGTGGTAAATATCCCATATTTATAGATATTTATAGGGTTTCAACCATCCTTTTGGTCGTGCAGGATTTTATCCACAGTATCACCAGGACGACACATCCATTTTCGCATGCCATCTGAGTGAATGCGGCAGGCAAAGAGTCGATCCGTCGCCTTGTTGTGCCAGAAGCTCCACCGGAACTTTCGAGAGCTCCAAGTTGTAGTGGAAGTGTCGCCATCAAAGGCGATGGCAACAGGCCCAGAAAAGTGCAGAGAGGTTGACGGTTGTAGTGGAAACTTGCACTGTTTCCTCAGTTTCTGCATTCTTCAAAATGCTTGCCTGATAGTTGCTGATCCGTTTTATCAGATTATCACTTGTAGAGGTCCCCAGTGAACTGGACCGAATCCGTTGGGCAGCTACTCGCCCTCGTTGCCATCAAGGATGGGAACATTGTTCCTCCTGGATATGTCCCAAGCAAATCCTGAACCTGCCAAACGTTAACCATGGGGCCGTTACAAACGAACTTGCAAGAACTTAACCAGTTCACATTACAGTTCAGTTGGGCCATGTTCCAATATATGGATGATTCACCAGACTGACGCCCTGATTCTACGATTCAAACATAGGGATGTAACAAAGCACAATTGGGCGGGGTTCACATCAGATCACCATCAGGCAAACAGAAGGAATCGGGTGCACATAGAGCTATGCTTATCCCTGACTGGGAGTCGAATGGGCTAAAATCTAATGATCTGGCTGGAGGTTGAACTACCCACACCCAAAAAACAAAAGTCAATTTGATCATTCCAGAAAGGTTGGAACAAATCACTTTAATTAAGCAAATTGAAATGAGGTGGTCCTGATGAAATTTCATGTTCTTGATGGAGTCCCTATCTTTAGTGGTTTGACCCCCAATCTCAACCAACTGGTCGCGATCAAAACATATTCTTTGGTTCTTGGGGGGAAAACTGTGTTGAGAGTGGTCTTGCAGCAGTCATGATTGAGGGAATCAACTACCCAACCCAAGGTGTTTGGGTTCAGGTATTCAGCTAATGAAAACCACTAGTTCCGAGTGGGAGAAGGGACCTTGCTGGACCTTCTTGCATATGATGGGTTTCTTCGCTATATTTCAAGCCAACAAATCCAAGAAAGCCACTTTCCTTAGGTCCAGTTGTACGTATGGAAAAGATCGTGCTGCCAATCCCCGCATCCAAAGTTACAGTGGTCATTTATTGATGTCCCTCAACAGCCAAAAACACATCAACTGGCACTTCCAAGCCGAGCAACGCAATGGTAGCGGTTGGAAGCTTCTCCACCTAAGCTGCGTCTGCTAGAGTGCCGACTCGGTTGGCCCTGACATGATGGGATTTATATGATGATTTATGGCAGCTGCATCCCTATGCAATATGGCCTTCCTGTGGCTCCCTAATGGAAATCAACTCATACTACATATAACAGAATGTGTGTATGTGTAGATGTGTAATCTATAATTATCTCTCTCTCTCTCTCTATATATATATATATATTATATGATAATGCCACAATTGGTGATTATTTGGTACATCAAATTTGTAACTTCATGTAGTTTCCACATCTCACCCGTTCTGTTTTTTCCAAGCTCCACCATCCGCCCTCCATTTTCACCGTCTCGCACTCATCTCCTGCGTCGCCAGCGGGCCACGGCCATCGCAGTCGTGGCCGCAGTAGCTGCAACGGTGGGGCAGCAGCACCGGGATGTAGACCACCTGCGTGGGATCAACGATTGGAGCGTTTTACCAGCCATATTCATGGGATTTTATGAGATTGAATGGTGATTTTACTGGGATTCAGAGGTGATTTAATGGGATGTAATGGGAATAATCGGATAAATGGAGATTTTTTTTTTTAATGGAGATTTCATGCGATAAATGGAGATTTAATGCGATATGAATGGGATTTAAATGAAAGTTTTGCCAGCAATTTTGAGTGGATTTTTATCAGCAAAAACTGACGGGGTTAACATAGGTGTAACCAACTCAAAAGTCCGATATCTCATTGGATGATGAGAAATTACAGGGGAATTTTTGCACTCTAAAATATACAATATAGACAAAAAAAGGACAAGGGTTTCACTTCTCTAGACCCGAGTCCATGTTCGAGCCCAATCTAGTTAGAATATTTTTCAATCCTCTGCATGGCCCTTCGGCACCTGTGGTGTCATCAAAGCTCCCGGTGGGCTCTCGGCGATGCTGGCAGGCAGGTTGTGCAGCGGAGGCAGCATGAAGCCTCCAGGTTCAATGGTGAATTCATGGTGAATCCCGATATTTTTTTTTCAGATTTGTTCCACATGTTGCACGGTGAATTCCTGTGGTTTTGTTCACATGTTTTTCGAGGTGACATTGCGGCTTATATCATGTTCTCGATTTTCTTGATCAATCCAAAACAAAACAAACAACTTAACCCAACTCACCACTCCTTTACCCCAAGACATCTCCAACCACTTTGATGGGGAGTTACTTGACATCAATTCATTAACTGGCTAGTAACTTGGTTATATCTCCCAAACACTGGGCATATTGATCATATTGTGGGCTATGTCCTTCACTTACTAACCACTTAACTTACTCCATGGCCAATCTCAAGGCATTTCCAAGGCACCAGTGGAAGGACTCGGATCGCACTCGGGGGTGCTGGGGAAGAGCCCCGGCGGCGTCTGCGTCATGCTGCGGCACCCGCCCGCGCTGTCGCTGGTGATGGACGACTCCAGGGACATCTGCCTGGTGCCGCCGGGGGGGCCAAGGGGTTGGAGCAATAGCTAATGAAAATGACAATGTATTGTATAGATGATGTGATGTTCCATAGTTATCTAAGTTGACCAGATGGTATATCTTACACATAGGATTATATGGGTATGCTACCCCCCCCCCCAGGACCCACCTTTTCAGAAGGTAGTGGCGCCAACAGAATCACCATACACGCATATTTTAGCTGGTTTAGAACCTTGGTTATACCCAAGCAACCTTGACTTCACCTCCAAAGACACCCCTCATATCATTGAGGTGGTCATCCCGTCATCCCCATGACTTGTTCGCCATCTCCCAGGTCCCACACCTGGCTAAGCTAAAGTTGTAGTCGTGGCTGTTCACCCGGCGCCGCGGCAAGCCACCGGGCGCCCCCAGAAGGTCGCGGGGGAAGAGGGGCGATGGCGGGCAACTCTGCTCCTTGGGTCCAGTCTTCGCTGGTGGGGAAATGAACCAGGAGAATACCATCATGGAAGTCCTATACTGATAGCTGAATATCACTGAGGTATGAAGATGTGTGAGTTGACGGGGTTTATGGGGAATGAGCTGGATTGAACATGGGGTATGTACGATGGGATGTACTGGAGTATAGTCCAAGATATTGGGGCAGACCCCCCTGCTTACTGATTACTGATCACTTGCTAACTTCAGCTGGAGGTTTGGCCAGCGTGTTGGGCTTGTTTGTCAACTGAAGCCGTCTCATATATCACTATCTTGAACTACATATGTCATTTACCGTCAATGAGTCACTCACTTATCTATTTCAATGGCCACTGTGGCAAACTCTTAGATAGCCTGAGTGTACCCAATATGTCCCCACAATGAGCGACTCATGATACCTGCAAATATCTCACTACTTTTTTCACTATACCCTTTGGTAATCAAGCATGGCTAGCTGGGAAATCTTGGAACTAAATTGGCATTTAAATGGGAACATGATCTGCAAAAATGGTGGATTTTCCAGCAAGCCATGTTTGAGCACCACAGGGTATACCACCAAAATACCCCAAAACAAAAGGATCATTCTAAAAGAGGAGAATGAACTATATTATGCTGAAGCATGAATGAACAATTACTTTTCTTAGCTATGATACCCTTGTTAGTGACGGTTCACTATTCAATCTATCTACTAGCTGTGAGCTACTTAATTGCTTTCTTTGTTTTTCCAGTGGCAAGTCTAGTTTAGTTTAGTCACAAACAGTACTGACGTCTATGTATTAGCTTCATCGCATGACCATTAGTGAAAAGTAGTGATATAACATGAAACAAACATGTATAACTCATGGTTAGTTAATGATGGTTGTAAGTCACTATTTTATTAGTTACCATGATTAGGTGCTTGTGTTAAGTCCCTTAATGACTTACTGGATGCATTATTTACTCCATGTTATTACTTATATCACCCCTGGTTAATCATTGGATGACCACTCCTCTCCCCCAAGACCTCCTCCAAGCTTCCAATCGACTGGGCGCCGACGGCGTCCGCTCCACCCGCATCGCCAGGCCCCCGTTGCTCGGCGAGCCGGGCGCTCGGCGCGGCACGGCACCCGGGGGCAGCGGCATTGGGGGCAGCGAGGGAGGCGAGGCTGGGGGGTAGGGGCTGTAGAACCTTAGGTCTTAGGTGGTGCAGAGTTGGGAAGTTTTTATTTGTTTTTTTTTTCCCTTTTTTTTACGACTACAATGTAGGGCCATGGGGCTGGTCTTCCAAACCCCAAACCTGCCGAAAAAAGGGTCATGTTCAATAAAACACCTACATGAAATATGCACAACATTGCACAACTACAAGGTGGTGCCCCATGGCTATCAAGTTGCTTTGTAACTAGGTTAACTGGGGTTTGTCGTGATTATTGCTACAAGTTGGATGCAATTATAAACCTACTTAGCAAAGTCAGTATTCACTATCAATAATGGTTTCTTCCTCTCTATCGCCTTCTCGGCAGAGGTCAGCTAAAATTGATTGCTATCTATAGGTATTACTATTCATAGTACGCCACTGCTGTCCACCAGTATGGCGATTATAACTCGGAGGCACCACTTTCTAGCTCCTCCCTATGGCGCAATTCGGCCCAGGGCGCGAGGACTCCTCTGGCCATCCACCGCCGTCCCAGACCTCCGGCGGTTTCGGGGCGTCCTCGTCCATTTCGAGCTCTCCAATGGACACCTGTGGCGGGTTGGGGTGACCTGGCCAACCCCATGAACAATATCTTGGGCAAATATCAAATCATATGAACAAAAAGAGGTCTAAGGGGATTTCCGGTGTTCATTCTAGCTGTTCCGAAGCAAACCCATCCAAACCCGGAGGCTCCAAGTCTAGAATACCTATACCAACCGTTTCCAACATTTGTTCACCCTAAAAAACATCCAAACGTTGGTAAATATACCACATACATGGAGCAAATGGTTGGTTTAAGATTCCACCCAACACCAAAGACGCCAGCCACCTTTGCGCAATCAACCCCCTGCTCCACCTCATCACAGAGACCTTCTTCCAGACCTTCCAGATTCATCTCCCAGCGCCTCTCCTCATCTAGCTCCTGCATTCGAAGGCAGGCAGCTGAATTGCTGAATTACCTGAAAATTGTGGAAAATGATCCATGAAGATGAGGAAATCCCAGAGAAAAATGGTCTATAAAGAATTGATGTTCCCCATGAAGTTATTTCGAGTACTTGACTGGAGGGTAGATCTGAAAAAACGGCAATAGGAATCACTGAGCATCTGGAAGTGGGTGGGGCCTGGGCTGCCGCTGTGGTGAATGGCTCAAAGACCTGCAAGGACTCTGAGATAGTCATAGCATGTCAGAGCTAATCTTCGATCGACAAGACTTTTGTCATAAACATCAAACCATTGCAGCCCAACCCGGTTTTTGCCCATATGATAGCTGCACATGTAGATAATCATATCAGATCATAATTACTATGATATTTGATACTCTCCACCGGTTTCGAAGTTTCTACCCCCAGCTTTTGAAGCTACAACACCCGAGGAGTTTGTCCTCAAACAGCCGCTGCGCCGTGCCACTGGAGACGGTGCGCATCATGGAGTGCTCCTCCTCCGCCGTCTCGGAGTAGGACAAGGTCCTAGCTGCCGGTTTTTGGTCTCCACAGGTTGCCACATCTTGGGAGATTTGACCATGCATAAATGGATGTTCATGGGGTTCAGTATGATTTTGTAATGATTTGATGGGAAATCAATGAGATTTAATGGAAGATTGACGGGATAAATGGAGGTTTGATGGGATATTATTACACGGAAACATGCATGGATATTATGAATGGATGAACCAAAACACTGATGAACAATGGATGAATGATTGATGAGTGGATGAATGGATGGGGAAACATTAATTGGTTGACCATGCGTTTGGGATTTGCATGCATGTTAAGGCTTAATTTAGGGGCATTCACCAATGAATAGATGTGGAAAACCCACGGTTTCCGGTTCGGAACATGATCTGCAAACATTGTTTGCCGCATCTATGTGCGTATACAGGAGATTATTCAAAATTGGAACATGTAGATTATTTACCACCATATTATTGCATATTTTTAAAGATGTGAATACGCATCCTTTTGACATGAAAATTGTCACAAATTGCCACTGGCATCGGGTGTCAAATATCTAATTATATCTCCCTGAGCACAAAAATCAATCAAGTCATCTATAAATGAGGCCTAAAACAATAGATCAGAGACTAAACCAAGGTGTTTTTGCTGAGTGTCTATAGGAAGGGAGTAATGAGTAATGCATGCACGTGAAGTGCTGAAATGACCCAATCTATCTTGGGGGGCGTCTGGTACCCAAGCAACTTGGAACATCCAAGAATTCTACAGCTGCTTATGTTCCCATTACCAGTGCCAGTACCATTACCTTCTTGTATGATTGATGGATACCCCAATTTACGGATATATCATCTAATATCCACTACTGATTCTGGGGTTAACATCCATATTTTTATCTGCGCCCTCCATATTGTTGTTGGCTAATTTCCCATAATTTGCCCATGAGCTCCAAAACATATATGTCACTATATGTCCCATTCGGAAAAATAACAAATATCACCTGACACAAACCCAGGTTTCTGGATTCCTTAGACCCCCAAACTCCTTCGCCCCTTGCCGAGCCAAGCGGCGAAAGACCGGACTTCGCCCGGCCTTCCTTGCTCTCCGAGTCGCCACCCTTGGGCGCCGCGTCCTTCGGACCGGCGGCGCGCTGGGTGCGCTGGGCGCAGCTGGCGTCGTTGGAGACCGACTCCTTTCCTTCGGAGCTGCCTACTTGGGAATGCAGTTCCACTAATTCTTGTGGGTTATAGTTCAGCAGAGTTGTAGGGGCCCCATATCCCAACGTATGAATGGATCAGTTAAAATCCCATACTGGCATCATCTGTACTATCACGAAATTACTGCAACCCCAACTACACCACCAGTACTAGACCCGCATTGCAACATCTAGCAACTGCTTCATGGCCATGGTTATAACTCGTCAACAACAACCCCCCTCAAATCAAAACACACCATTTAGTCGACATTTCTGTGTCTGTGTGGATTGAAGGCATGTTCAATTCGCACTCAAACCAAGCTGTAGGTATTGTTCACCTTGTTTTGTGGTGCTTTCTGAGTTTATACATGGTTCATATTAGCCCCCGGTGCCGAGCGTCCCACGATCCGCATGCTGTTGAGGTGGCCATCCGTCTCCAAGACGTCCCAGGTGGTCTCCAGGCCGTCCTTGTAGCTCTTCACCTGGGCGCAACGGGGGCGGAAGATTCACAGAAAACCAACCCGGTTTGGCAACAAAAGTACCAGGGGATGGGGGGGTGCTGGAAATGTTGCCTTTTTACCTTTCGAAACGGATTTGGTTTTACCACCATGTTTTCTTGTTTGCTAAAAAGGACAGGGGTGGTGGTTCCTGCGAGTTTTCACGTCAATTCAACTCTGCAGGATGTGTGTGTGTGTGTGTGAGTGTGAAGAGATTCATGCAGGTTGTGGCTGGTTGTAGGTCTTCCATTTTGAAGATGATCTTATTTCCTGTCATTCCTATGGTAGGATACAATGCATAACAGGGCTGGTTGGCACGGATGGTTATGATGAAGTTGTGATCATCCAAGTGGGGATCCCATCAGCTTCTGTCCCTCAATAAGGTGGGGCTGCAAGCCGCAATCTTTCGAAGGGAATCTACAAACGAAGATTCTAAGAAAATGTCCCGCAATGTCTTTCTTGTGATATCTACTGAAGATGACAAGGCTTGGATTCCAAGTTCATATTGCTACTTGGGTGAGCATCCAAGTTTGTGTTCATATTACGTTGTGTTTGGATTTGTTCTTGGATTCCAAAAATGAGTTCGCATTCGAGTCTTCCGTGTAACACGTCTTCAATTCTCTAACTTTTGGGCATCTCCAGACTCGCCATTGCAGCCAAGGTTCAGCAAACCGAATGAGATACCATTAAATGCCATTAGATCCCCGGATATAACATCCATGAGCTCCCACCAACTCCCATCAAATCATCCAAATATGTAACAGCATATAATCAAACATCATATAACATCCATTATCTCTAACTAAATCCGCCCATTAAGCGTCTTCATGGCCATAAACAACCAAGGTGCTGTCCATTTGCACCGATCGCGCACGGTCGCCTTCCGCCCAGGCGTGGCGCTGGCCGCGTTCATCGGCGAGTCGTCTTTGACGTCTTGGAAGGCGCTGAACGAATTACCTCCGCCGCAGGAAACCGCCACGTGGAAATGGCAGGGCAGGGTGGGGAATTGAAAACAAAAAGTCAAGGAGAGGTTCGGGGATACTGACCGGAACCGTCAAGGTAGCTTCGATATGTTGAATCAGATCTTTATGATTAACTAAGCAGAAAATAAGCTCTGTCTCAGAAAGTGATCTTTGACTCTCAGAAAATCTAACAAATGTAAAGAAAAGGCGTATATCAGTAGGATTGCTACCTGAAAATATCAACCCAATGTATTCTTCATCACCTTTCAATACCCTTCAAATCGTAGAATCAAGCTTAAGTGAGGCTGAGCTATCTTAATTCGATCACTACCCTGAACAATTGTTCAGTCTCCCCCAATTTTGTCTTACCAACGCTAACCCAAAAATTACCCAAATGTTTATAAGATATTATACCTAAGTGTACCTCACATGGAACATATGGAACATATGGGAACAACTCACCTAGTTGGTTATAGCTATAGGCTATATCCCATGATGGTTCCATTCTCCAATTGTCTGTCCAACGTATCTTTAATTATTTCCCTGGTATATCTCATGGTCTTGTATCTTCAATAATTACTTAAATGTTACTTGGTTGGTGGTTGCTATATCCCATTCCATTTAAATTTAATAAGTGGTGGATATTCTTACATGTGTACAAATAGAAAAACATAAATATCAATAAGATCCTAAGGCTTCCCCAAGAAGTCCAAGCTACTTTGATCTCGGACTTTCAGTTCGCTGCTGCTGTCCGACTCAGCTGCCTCCGCCTCCGCCTCTGGTGGGGGCGGCGTGGGCGGCTTCGCCTGTAGCGGCGGGAACGACGAGACAGCGGTGGCAATCAGGGGCTGGTGACAAGGTGGTGCTCCATATTTAGCTAAGTTGGTGCAACTAACTCCAATAACCAAAAACTGTGTCTATATAGTTCATGGAGGTTATAAACGAACTTCTAACTGGGAGGGCGCCACGTTCAATTGGTTTCAACACTTCCAATAAATGTGAAACAGTCAATTGGGGAGAATGATCACCTGCGGTTAATTTGTGCAAAGGGAGTTTAGGATACAACAATATACAACAAACAAATGGTTGCTGGTTGAGCCACCACCCTCCTGCAAGAATATAAACAAGTCCATTGAAGATGATGAAACATGTGAACCCACCGCCCAAATCCACCCAAACAAGATAAGTCTCTCTATCGCCTCCTCTACGCCTGATCAGGCACTGCATCCGAGCGGCTGCCTTTGGTGCAGGCCGTCCCTTACCTTTCCGCTTTGGGGCGGACTTCAGCTCCTCCTTGATCAGCTCGTTAGCCTTAAACACTGGCCATGTAAGAAAACAATGGCATCCATTCAACCTAACTCCACCATTTAATGTCGAATGATTTTCCCATCCCTTGTACGGGTAACTATACATCTAACTCCATCTTCATCTTTGTTCACTAACCTTTTATTGTTCCATTGAAATACCAATTACATTTCAATCATCTCAAATATCTTCATCAACAAAAATTAACCTTTCCCCCAAACCACCACCAGCAGCCCCTGCATGGCCCAAGGCACGTGGTGCTCCGCCATCACCGCCATGGCCTTCTGCGCCGCCTCCGTCGGCACCGCCGAAGGCGCGGCCGCCGCCGCCGGCCGCGCGCGCAGCGCTGCCTTGGCGGCGGCGGCCCAGCAGACGTCGCAGAAGTGGCGCGCCCGGGCCTGGCCATGGGCGGATTTCCAAAGGATGAGGGGAAACCTGGTTTTATATGTTTTATATCTGGGATATTTAGAATAAATCTTACCTCGTTTCCCTCGTTGGTCAAATCGGTTAAAAGATTTAGTGCCTCGCCTCGTTAAATATCGTTCCAATTTAGTGCCTCGCCTCGTTAAATCCCCCGGAGCGCTGCACCTCAAAATGCATGAATTNCTCGTTAAATATCGTTCCAATTTAGTGCCTCGCCTCGTTAAATCCCCCGGAGCGCTGCACCTCAAAATGCATGAATTTGGTAGTTGTTCTTTGACAAAAACCCTTCGCCAAAAGCTTTCGGGAATATTTCTTTGGGGTGAAAAGTCGGCCGACAAACCTTTGAGCGGAGAATTGCGGGGATCAAGCCGAGCACTGCGAAAAAACAATNNNNTGCGAAAAAACAATTTTTCGCAGTCTGAAAAATTGTTTTTTTTTTGCGCTGCCCTTGTGAGCGGGAAATGAGCTGATGCAACTCCTCCTTGTCTCCCCCCCTTGCGAAAAACAATTTTTCAGGCTCGGAAAAATTGTTTTTTGCAATGCCTGTGGCAGGAGTGCCAACTCTTGCTGGGGTGAAATCAAGTTTTGCCAAGCAAAAATCAGGTTGCTCAAAATGTTTTCTTGCACTGCCCCGGNTTGCACTGCCCCGGTGGAATCGGGGACAAAAGTGGCAAATCCCCTTTGTCTGTCTCCGGACAACCAATGGTCAAATGAACCTGTTCTGTCACAAAAAAAAAATCAGGTTCCCAAAAATTGTTTTTTGCGTTTCCCTGTGTTAACAGACACTTGGTGGAATGAAATCGAGCTTTGCGAAAAAACGATTTTTTGGAACCCGATTTTTTTTTTTTTGAACACATGCTTGCGCTGCTTGCAGCCCTCTCAAAATCATTCCAAATCAATATTTGGGAACTTCAAAAGTTGTTTTGCTCCAATAACTTGATNCCCCCATCTTAAATCTGCTTACCCCACCTCGAGGTTGACCTCGCTAAATCTGCTAACTCCACCTCGTTACCTCGTTTGACCTCGCTCTAAATTGTGCAGTTTATATGGTTTTATGATGTCTTTTGTTTTTCGATATGGCTACAAAAGTTGATATGTTCATATGTATTCATATGTAGTATAGCTATGGGCATTATATAGCTTATACTACACTGGCAGATTTCTTCTTGTTCCTCATTTTACCTATTTCAACTCACTGATGTGAATAGTGCCAACTTGTTGAGACTCAGATCCCCAGCTTCACCATGGCATCCCTATAGGGCCCCAGGTCCTCCTCCCAGGTGCCCTGCAGGATGGGCAGCAGCGCCATCTCCAGGGCACTCTTCGTCAGCAGCTCCTGACTCAGCACCGCCACAGTGATGCGC
Organism: Symbiodinium sp. clade C Y103; assembly: GCA_003297045.1. Taxonomy (NCBI): domain Eukaryota; class Dinophyceae; order Suessiales; family Symbiodiniaceae; genus Cladocopium; species Cladocopium sp. clade C. The sequence goes on from BGPT01001323.1 coordinate 97,057, forward strand.
TCGAGGTGCTGGGAGACTTCACCTGGGCGGCTGAAGGATGGAGGGATGCCTGGAAGATATGGATAACCATTAAACAACCATTTATTAGCGGGGAAAACCATCATCAACCATCATCAACCATCATTAACCATCATCAACCATCATCAACCATCATCAACCATCCTTAACCATCATTAACCCATCATTAACCATCATTAACCATAGATTTCCCAAATTAACACTAGCACCGCCGCGGCACTCAGCAATTCCTCCGCTCCGTTGGAATTCTTCGCATCCAACGCCAGCGCGGCGCGATAGGCGGCCGTGGCCAGGGCGGATGGCAGGGGACCACGGACGCTGGAGGTCATGGCTGAGGGAGTGCCAGCCCCGCTGAAATGGGATACAGTTGCACATGATTTTCCATAGCAAACTGTTAGTTTACCAGAGGGTAAATGGGATATCAACCATAGGGATTGAACTATTGACTATTATTAACTATGACCATTACTTACAACCACCTATATTTTGATGGTTTATACCACCTATTTATGATGATTTTGGGGATGGTTTATTATTGTTTTACCAACATTATACATCTCAGTATGTATTGGGCATATGATTGATTGTGACTCAGTGACTCATATAAATCATGACTGATTGGGACTTTTGGAGGGTATCCACCTTCAAAAATGAGGTAGTTGTAGTTGCTATCTTTATCCAGCGCTTTTGCCGAGTCAATGTTTGTCGTTCTTTTGGTGCTTCTTCTGGGAGGGCTCTCCCCCGAAAAAATGAATGGTGTGCTTACTTCAGCTATTCAACAAGCAAAATAAAACTGCTGAATGGATCAAAATGGAAGGTCATTGCCATTTGTTGGTTCATGATGTGCGATGGGGACAGGGAGCTTGAAAGCCCTGGCAAAGCGACAGCATCACAGGGTGTTAAAAGCAACAGGGTTGGGGGTTTTGACCTGACAGGAAACATATCCGAATGGTTCCCTGTTGCAATCAGGTTGGGTGTGATCCCGCAGGGGAAACCATTCCTGATGGTTTCCAGGTTTGAAACAGGGTGTTTGGAACATTGGTTAGGGCGTGTGGGCATGACTCTACGTTGCTCATGGCTGCAGCTGAAAGTGAGCAAAGTCCGCGAAGCTGATTGGGCAATCTGTGACGCATCCCCCATGCAGGATCTTGCAAACAGAAAGGGTAATTGACAAACAAATCCACCACCTTCAGATGTTCGAAAAGGGTGATGTTCCACTACCAGCTAGTATCACCATCCTGAAGTGATGGGCACACCGATATCACTCCCATTGCACAGCCAAAAATTGCTGGCTGAAACGCGGAAATGTTGCAGCCATGGGAAAAGGTAGCCTTCCAGGACATTCCAAGACCTATAATCGCTTTCAGATCACGACACCTGCAGTCACATGGCTTTGACACTTGACCTATACCTATTTAATTATCTACCTAGCTTGTATTGTACATTTCCACTGTTCTCACCCTTAGGACTTCAAGGATCATCCTTAAAGGCCTTAGAATGTTCTTGCTGGTGCATCATTTCTTTCTGTCAACTCACCATACTGATGAACATTGCACAACATCAGGCATGAATCGACACCGCACAAAATAAAGGATGGCTACATACAGCACAAAATAGAAAGAAAAAAATGACCAGCCATTTGTGTGTCCATGGGAAGCCCATTTTTCAGTAGCCAAATTTACGCAATATCGTGCGTTCAAATCTCATTGATGAGAGCATCATGTGTCAATCATTTGTGGTAGTAACCCCCAAGATATGCAGAAAATGAACACTTTGCCAGTAAACATTAGAAATTGTTGTGACTTTTTTGCGTTCATTTCTGTCAGTATATCATGTATATCATACAATCCAGAACATACTAGCACTAAAATTGACCTTTTGCTGTTTATGGTCATTTTCCATTTACCCTCTGGTAAACTAACATAACTATGGAAAATCACCATTTTTGAATGGGAAATTCCACTATAAATGGCCATTTTCAATAGCAAACTGTTAGTTTACCAGAGGGTAAATGTGTAGCAAACACAATTTTTAATAGGTAAATCACCATAAATCATCTATAAATGGGCATTTTCTATGGCTATGTTAAATAGCCACAGGGTAAATGCAAACAAACTCAAGGACTGCACTATCCCATCCAGTCGGGATGTCCCCCCCGCATCCAGGCGTCCCGGACGAAGATCCGCTGCCGCGTGCCCTGCAAGGAGCTGCGGGCCTTGACGTCCGCGCCGTCCACTTCCATGAGTTTCCCGGTGGACATGGACTTCAGATGGACCTTGCAGAGGTGAAACATGGGTGGAATGCCACTGAAGAGTGGGTGAATATGGGGTTGATACGGGTGAATACTGCTTATAATCATTCTCAATTAATAGTAATTTGTATCCGTAACTCGGGGATTCAAACCGAGTTACGGAAGGATATGGGGCCCCAACATAACAGTGAAATCTCACAGGAAGTTCACAGAGTTCACCTTTCGAAGTGGTCATGGCCCACTGATCGGATGGCCACTGATCAGATGTGGATGCCACCTAGCAAGTTCATGATCACCCAAAAGAATTGGGGACGTATCACGGTTATACAGTTATACATGACTATAAATGGGGTTGCTTAGCTACGTGAATCATCATACTTGGGGAGTTCTCCCGGTTAGTCATAGATGGAGTTCACCAGGGTTCTGAACCACTTAGGATTCCCGCAACGTGCTTGTACTCAATGGGAATTTCATGACCTTAAAGTTAGTGCAATTACCATATAGAGCCGTATTTGGTGGTACATTACATCCCCTTACATTGCCCTTACATAGGGAATTACAAGCTCTATTTTGGTGGCACGTCCCCTTACATAACCCTTACGTAGGCCTTGAGTATGGTAGGTATGTACCTCCTTTAGGTACCGAACGCACCACTGGGTCTCCGGTACGAACATGCCAGACAGCACTGCACTTGCGGTGGGGCTTTGCACCTGGAACTCCGCTGGGGTGGGCAAGCCCATCCATAACCCCACCAAAATGTGGAAGTAGCCTTAACATGTCTACCCGTCATAGCAGCTATACACACATATTTGAATATTGCATGATGCACAGCTATTAAAATCTATCTCAATATATAACAGCAGCAGGTTGACGAAATATGTCCTTGAAAACCCATGAGCCCCCAAGGAAAACAATGTATATAAATATGTATATATAAGATGCACATATATGCAAATCAATTTGTTTTGTTGCAGCTGGCAGGTGAAACTCGGTCAAAGCTGTGGGCGCACCACAAAGCGCGTGGCCGGCTCTGCCATGCCATCTCCTGTACATGGTGCTGCAGGTGTTGAACTTGTTTCAATCTTCTAGAAACCATGGTTTCTTGAAGAGAGTTAACGTTATTCAACCTTCATGGTTGCTACATAAAATAAACAAATCCATTTTGTTTGGCCCGGTGGCTTTTCCACTTACCTCCATGTTTTCAGCCGTTCAAGCATACTTTCATGGGGGCCAAGAAATTTGTTTTCCAATTCCAGGTGAGATTGCCAATGTTTTCAAATGGCACTTTGTGAAATTATGGCTAATTTTAGGTACCCTTCAAAAATGTTTATCAAACAAATCATTTCAGCTGAAGACGGATCAATTGCTCCACGTGTGAAGAAAAGAAATCGACGCATCGACATCTCCAACACACCTTCCCTGCCGGTCCTTTGGCGACCAAACCAATATCTCCAGATGGTGTGGTTGTTAACCTCAGGTCTTCAAAATATGGGAGGTCGACACCTGAAGTTCAGGTCTTGGTTCACTACTGGAAGAACCTTCAGTTTAAACACGTGGTCAAACACATTGCCCCATCTTTCCGACATCATTATGGTTAAAATGTTGGGTGATGCTAGGATAGTTCGCCAGTTCTCCATACATGCTATATAATCATCATCAATCTATGTCGATGTCGACGACAAACGTTGTTCTTGGAGGCGCACCCCACTTAGCATCTGGTTGGGTCCCCATTCCGTGGGGTATCCCAGTTCTAAATGGAGCATACCTTACAGTAACTATAACCACTTACTACTGTAAGTTATATATCCCATTCCTCCAGATTCGTTCAGATTATTTATTCCACATTTCTTCCACATTCCATCTTTTTCCACGACATCCCATATGAATGGTTGGCAAACTATCCCTAATTTCTTTGGCACCGTCCAAGAAGGTGATCCCAAGGTGCCACGAGGGTCGTTCGCCAGGCTCGGCCACCCTGAAGCTGGCACGACCTGCCAAGGTGTGGGAAGGGACCCTGGTCAGTTCATCACAAGTTTTTGGGGTAAGAAAAATGACTTCAAGCTGTTGGTGGTTGAAACATATGGGTTTAAAATGTGGGTTATGTAAATTCATGTCAACTTTAGGGGATGTAGGACTTCTAAGAATGAATCCTACCAAGTTTGTAGGGTAGAGAAGCACCTGCTGCTTGAATGAAGACAATTAAATCAACCAGCAGTTATGTTGATTTTGTATTTCTAACATAAAATAATCGTATCCTTAATAGAGTTGCTGGTGGGAGAAGGCGGTCATGTTAAGGCGCGCCACGCTACAAGAATGGACTCCTGAGCTCTTGAGACATGTTCCTGCGGGAAAGCATCTGTGGTAGATATTTGAGACATCCGATTCCCATGGCCCATATGCAACAAACAAATATATATGCCATAATCTTTATCCATCTGGGCCTTTGAAAGGCATCGGTGGCAATTAGATGGACGAGCCATTCCCAAATAAGTACAACAAACAAACAGCTATACAATTCACTCTGTATATAACCCAGCTAGCAGATATGCATGTATACATCAGGAGGAATAAAGTTTTTTCCCGCCAGTGACGCCACAAAATCGGATATCATCACGCGGATCAGATTTCAAGGGCCATTTCGTGTGGCCTGCGTGGTGGATCGAATTAATGGTACGTTTTAAATTAAAATTCTTTTAAAGGTTACAGAACTGATCCGTGGTCCGCAAGAAGCAA
>BGPT01001323.1:103307-172525 GCA_003297045.1 Symbiodinium sp. clade C Y103
TTTTAAAGGTTACAGAACTGATCCGTGGTCCGCAAGAAGCAAGAGTGTTGTAGGAGTCTAAGGGGAAAGGGTTGTGGGAAGCTCTCAAAAGGAAAAACTCTTGTCCTAGTGTAGNAACTGATCCGTGGTCCGCAAGAAGCAAGAGTGTTGTAGGAGTCTAAGGGGAAAGGGTTGTGGGAAGCTCTCAAAAGGAAAAACTCTTGTCCTAGTGTAGTATACTCATATTATCATGTTTTAGTGATGTGTTTTTGCACGTCCGATGCATTCTAGCTACCCAATTCGAAATGACGTTTCTGTGTGAGTGTGTGTGTGTGTGTCTGTGTGTGCGTGGAAGTTGTGTGTGAGCAAGTTGTGTGCGAGTGGTGTCTGAGAAGTTGTGTGTGGAAGAGTTGTGTGTGACAAAGTTGTGTGTGGAAGAGATGTGTGTGAGAGAGTTGTGGGAGAGAGATGTGTGAGAGAGTTGGGTCTAAACAGTTGTGTGTGAGCTGCCACACACGCAAACAGCGTCGGCGCCCAAAGCGACCAAGCGCCTGACCAGACCCAGCCCAGTGCCAGAAGTGCCACGCCGACCACACAAAGCGAAGGCCGATGTCGCCAAGAACCACGCCTGCCAGACAAAGTCGAGGTCGATGTCACCAAGTGGCACGCCTGCCGGGCACAACGCAGCAGCGTCAGAGCGGACCAAGGCGGACCCAAGCGCGTCACCAGACCCAGCCCAGTGCTGGAAGCGCCATGCCTGCCACACAAAGTGGAGGTCGATGACACCAAGTGCCAAGCCTGCCACGCAAAACGCCGTGGCGTCACAGCGGACCAAGGCGGACCGGACCCAAGCGCATCACCAGACCCAGCCCAGTGCCAGAAGTGGCACGCCTGCCACACAAAGTGAAAGTCGATGTCGCCAAGTGCCACGCCTGCCACACAAAGTTGGGGTCGATGTCACCCAGTGCCACGCCTGCCACGGAAAACCGCGGCGTGACAGCGGACCAAGGCGGACGGACCCAAGCGCGTCACCAGACCCAGCCCAATGCCAGAAGGGGCACGCCTGCCGCCTGCCACACAAAGTGAAGGTCGATGTCGCCAAGTGCCACGCGTGCCACACAGAACGAAGGTCGATGTCACCAAGTGCCACGCTTGCCACGCAAAACGCCGCGGCGTCACAGCAGACCAAGGTGGACCCAAGCGCGTCACCAGACCCACAAAGCCAAGGTCGATGTCACCAAGTGTCACGCCTGCCACACAAAGTGGAGGTCGATGTCACCGAGTGCCAAAATGCGTGAGTAAGTTGTGTGTGGTCAAGTTGTGTGTGAGTAAGTTGTGTGTGGGTAAGTTGTGTGTGAGTAAATTGTGTGAAGGTTTGTGTGGGTAAGTTGTGTGTGAGTAAGTTGTGTGTGGGTAAGTTGTGTGTGGTGAAGTTGTGTGTGAGTAAGATGTGTGTGAGTAAGTTGAATGTGGTCAAGTTGTGTGTGTGACTAAGTTGTGTGTGAGTAAGTTGGGTGTGTGGGTAAGTTGTGTGTGAGCAAATTGTGTGTGGTCAGGTTGTGTGTGAGTAAGTTGTGTGTGGTCAAGTTGTGTGTGAGTAAGTTGTGTGTGAGTAAGTTGTGTGTGAGTAAATTGTGTGTGAGTAAGTTGTGTGTGAGTAAATTGTGTGTGTGTGAGTAAGTTGTGTGTGGGTAAGTTGTGTGTGGGTAGGTTGTGTGTGGGTAAGTGGTGTGGGTGACTGGGCGGACGGGAGCGGACGGAAACGGGGACGGGATGCACAACAAAAAAACAAGAACCCCACACAAAGATGTGGGGAAAAAAGTGCACATGCAAGTGGTGAGCGGAACCAAAACTAAACTCTCACATTCATTGCTTTGTACGATGGGCGTTTTTCCACCTGAGAAATGGCTTGAAAAGAAACCAAGGAGTGCAAAGGCTACACAGAGGGTTTGTGAAGAACCACTGAAAATTTGATGTTGTTTTGCAAATTTGTCAATTTCGACCCATGCAGCTGCATGTTTGGAAGTTGGTCACCATGGCATTCAAGGGGTTTTGTTCGCTCATTCATGTTGTTGGTGTGTTTTGTGATGGCTGGGCCCCCAATTCAACGACGGCATTTGACTTCCAAGGGAACACGCAGGTACCAAGGGAACAGGGTTTCAGTTTCTTCTTTCACGCTTTGGTTCCAGCGTCAGCCGCAATACGACCCCGGGGCGGAAACGGGCCGCGCGGAGTCATGTTGCGTGCGGCGAAAGTAATGAAGTTGCTTTGGTGTTGCGGAGTGCTTGCATGGGTTTGCCCCTTCAAATTTCCAACAGTAGTTTTTTTTTAAATCCTTGGGACATATTACGCTACATTCCATCAATGCCGACCCATTCGGTTTATTCGCGTTGTCGGACAATGTTTTGGTTGCAAAAATCGCCCGACACACATGCAGCCAGGGCGGCTATTGCAGGTTGGCGTGTTCTTGTTGCAGTGCTGAATTTTGCGCAGGGTGGTGCTTTGAAATTTAGATTTGGTCGGTCGGCAGAATTAGATTCAGTAAAGTTTCCTATATCATCACCTTTCTTATCATACCCCGTGAAACGCTTGCCTGTTTTTCCGAGAGTGGATGCTGGTCTGGGACCATGCTTTTGACATTTTAGGTTGTCTCGAAATTTGGACCCCTATTCCATTCCATGGTTTATAGTCATTTCCCGTTTATTGATTTTTTTTGAAATCAACGCCCGTGAAACCTGCACTGGACGACCAACGGACCAATTCCACAGCCCGAGGTTCAGCAGCCTATTGCAACTTTGCATCTCCCTGGCTGCCGGCATTGTCTTGCAGCACCTGGCTGCAATGGGCCAAAACGGAAGACTCCCGAATTTCTTGTCCACAAACCATGATTCTTCCCTTCCTTGGATATATGAAAACTGACATGTATACATACTATATGTATATAGTTGTCTATCTAATTTATTTATTTATTCATTTGTTTATGTACGGATCTATAAAAATCTATCTGTTTATTATCTACCATGAATGCATTTGTTGGGATTTGGTGGACTGCCATCGCTGAATCCTTGTTTTTCCGCCAAGGACAGGGCAAAAGATGGCGCCAGCGAGTGGGGTCTTCCCAGTGGGCCGTGTGGTCAATGGTCATTTCAGGTTCCTAAGCTGGAGGTATTGTACCATATAAAGCCATATTTTGGGGGCATATCCTCTTACATAGCCTTTACATAGACCTTGTGTATGGTAGATACCTCCAGTTTAGGTTCTTGAAGTGGCCATTGCATGTGATTCATATAAATTGATTGCTGATATCCCAACTTTTATTATTCAGGGATAAACGCGAAGTTACTGGAATTTGGGAGATCATGGTCAAATTCCTCAGCCATATGTTTTTTTCAATGAGAGTTTGGGGAGCTCGGCCAATTTTTTGTCCAATTGGTTGCAGGGATACTTGGAGGATATTCCGCGGAACGAAACTGCTGAGTGGCTGGGGCCAGTCAATCCATGGAACACCCACTGTGAAGGAGGTTGCGATCACCATGGTTACCACCCACTGAGCTGGTTTAGGGTTTATTTCCGCTCATATCTTCATTTTTGGTGACTTTAAACTTACGGAATTTATTCACCAGGGTTATGCACCACTGACGATTCGTGGGATGATCTGGTCCGTAGTAAGTGGAGTCGAAACCCAGTGAATTAAACGGGCATTGAACCTACTTGCCGGACTTATAACTGGGGTTAACTAAGCCTCCTACTAACTGAGGTGAATCAGCAAGTAAATTTTATCATATTTGAAAACAGCAAAGCGTGCAACTCCCATGGCCATTTCAAGAGGGAACATGAGGTTCTAAACGAATGAGTTATTGAGGGGTTTTCCCCTACATGTTCAGACAAAGCGATATGCTGGCTCCAAACAACCCAATATCCAGATCAGATTCCAAGTGCACCTTCAAACATTTCTTTCCTCAGCCTACCAAAGTCAAGGTTTCAGCTGACTTCCGCGCCAATCCCCAATTCCCCCCATCCAACCCCTTCTGGTTGGTGGCTTCAACCCCCTGAAGAATATGAAAGTGGAAAATAAATTTTCAAACCACCGCCATTGATCAATATTGGTTGTATCCTCATCATATCGCCACTCTGGATGGTTAAACCATGTTTTGATCCTCATGTCCCTTAATCAATCAACTTGGTGGGTGAAATAACCACTTACCACTTACGAAGTGTAAACAGGTTGTGCCAGTTGCCGTTCACCATTTTCCGCATTTTTTCTTTGCACATTTTATGTGCCATTTGTGTAAGTGGAAATGCCCAAATGTCAAACCAACAAGTGTACAGGTCATTGTGTATAAACCCCCAGGTACAATGATACCGGAAAAGAAACATGGTGGATTATTTTGCCGAATTATTTTACCCATGATTTTACCGAATGTTTTCCGAAGGATTTTCCAACGAAAAAAAATACCACGGTGATGTCTCGCAGATGGCGCACCCTTCCTGGAGCCTGCGGAACTGGCCAAGTTCCCAGAGCCACGAGAGGAGATGGGTCTGGATCGCCTCTGGTTATGACTAACAGTTCGCCATGGAAATCCATCATCTTTAATAGGTAAATCACCATGTTTATCATCTATAAATGGGCCATTTTCCCTATGTGAAATAACCAGAGGATAGATATCTCTGTAGTTGGGATATATTGAGTATGAAAACTTTGGATGATATATCAATGGATGTATCTCAAAGATGAAAATGCAGGTTTCCTCAAATGGGGGTACCCCACTATTAACTATTATGAATGAGAAAAACACATGGTTTGGGGTACCAATATTTTTGGAAACCTCCATATATCCTTTAAGATATTTGGTATTGACTGTCTGACAGATATTCCAAATGATTATATATCTGGATATATCTTGTTGTACTCAGCTTTTGAAAATGACAACTTTGGTGGTATATCAATAGATGTAGATGTTTCCCCAATTTTTCCCAAATCATTGAAGTACATGGATGATATATGACTAGCCTCCGTTAATCAAACATGGCTGGCTGGAAAACCGACAATGTTTAAATGATTTCCCAAGAAGACCTCCATTTACGGGATTTCCAATTGCCCCGTTTGAGTACTGGAAGGAAATCTGGATCTGGAATGGTTGTGATTATGGAGGTTTTCTTTGATGGGGCAAAGTGATGGTGATAACCCATTATCCCTGCATGTCAATCTCCAAAACATCCCAATCCGGTATTACCTTTACGGTCCGATGACATTCCAATATGTAGAAATATAGAAGATATTACCCCGGCTTGGATTTGATACCTCAAATTGGATGAGGGGAGATTTTCCACACTCGCGACACCAAAATCATGATGTTTGCTTTGTTTTTTTCCCTTTGATGAACGCAGCCATTGATTTTCATCAACTTCCATATTTATTTGAACAAACCCTTATATCAACCATCTATTACTGGGGGGTTGACCTTTGGGGTTGGTCAAATCACCCATTGATTCCATCACCAGGACATGATGGCTGCAGAGTATTTGATCAATCGCGTGAGCCACGTGGCGAAGCCCACCTTTGCACCGGGCAGTGCACATGCCTGCGACGATGGTCAACATGCCAGCAAGAACAGGTGGGTGCCATGGGATCTCTAAATTTCAGACAGCTTGCAGTTGTTGTTTTTACAAACATGGGAGGAATCTGAAATGGAAGAGCTTAAAATCAACAGATTTGGGCAGGATATCGAAGGTCTGGCCGTGATACTTGGATATGCATTCCTGTCAGCAAGGGCTTCAAACATTTTCAGAACTGTACTTATAACTTCAGTGATATCGTATCATCCACTGGCCAAGTGGGATGCACATTGTTCGTGGATGTGCGTCCTGAAAAGAGGTGCCAGGAAGACATGAGGGGCACAGGAAAAGACGTGGATCATATATGTCGAATTCATGTCGAATCACAACGTGGACAGTTTCCAGTTTGTGACATCCAAATTGTTCACATTAGTCCTTGGATAGACACAACCTAATTCCTCGATTTTTGTTATGGATTTGTTATGGTCAATCACGTCACTCTGCAGGTGCTTGACCCATGAGAGCCGTCAGTGTATCTTGGGGGCTGGATATGGCCTGAATGCTGGGATGGCCTAACTCAGTGTTTCATTTGGAGCAGTAGACTGAGTTTTCGGTCCAAGAAGTTCTCATCCCACCAAAATCCATCAAATTCAGAGGATTCTCAGGAAGTCACTCCCAGTAAAACCCACTAGGTGGTAGGTTCTTGGATATTCATATCTACTCTTTGGTAATTTAACATAGCTGTTGAAAATCACCAATTTTAAGTGGTAAATCCTCAATAAATGGGCCATTTTCAACAGCTATGTTGAATTACCAGAGGGAAAACACCACAAACCCATGGGTTTCAATACCAAAATGATCCAGTTTTTCATGATTTGAAGGTATCACCTTTTCAGGAAACATTCTAACAGGTAAATCATGAATAAATGGGCCATGTTCCACAGCTATGTTGAATTACGAAAGGCTAAACAAGACTTAGATTTCATATTCATATCATTCATATTCCATGAAACCACCACATAAAAGATATCCATTGAAATTCCCCTCCGAAATATCCCCAGGCGTTGATCTCAGCCAAGGCATGTGGGTACGACTTCATAGCCACGACCCGCGGCCACTGGTCCCCAAGGAGACGGCCTTCTGCATGCGACACGGCAGCAATGGCTTGCTGTAGCTATGAAAATCAACAAATAAGCCATGGATATATCGAGATTCCATGAGATTCCATGAGATTCCATATGCATCAGCGGATGTTAAGATGATATCCCAACAGAAGCCATAGATTGAGTGAGAAAGCGACTTAATTGTGGATGTTTTGCTGGTTGAAACCATACAAAAAGAGTGTAATTGTGACTTTCTGTAAGGGAGATCGTTCCATGTTGTCCGTTCGATACCCATTTGGGATGTTGCACCTCATGTTTCCCAACCACAAAGGCCCCTTGTTCCCCTGTGCCACTTGGAAGTGTCTTAAGAATCCTAGCTGGTCCCCAATTCCTGGGCTTCCCCCATTTCTGCTTGCGAAGACTCACCACGGTTATTTAGCAGTTACTGTTATGCGGTTATGCCCATTATTTCTTGGTATGTTGGTGAGCCACTATTCCTATGTGGCGTGTTGCAGGTTCCTGATGTTGATTCCTCTATAAACATTACCTGAACTGGAGGGTGTTGGTCACTATTTACACCAGTTGAAGTACCAAAAGAAGAGAACAATTTGTTTAGGTTTCCCTTGTACTTTTCCTGGAAACCCACACTTTGATTGGTTCAGGTGGTTCATCTAGCAAAACATTTGGTATGAATAACGTGATTTGGTTCTATAACTATAAATCGATGCGCATCGTCATCGTCGTGGTTGGGGAACATCTATGATGGGAATCATGAAAACCCACATAAACCAACATAAACCAACAGAATTTATGGATTTCCCATGGATTTCCCATGAGATCCATAGCGTTTTGGTCCCCCAGGCCATGTCAGCTGGACGGCAATGACTTGCCCTGCTGGAACAGTGGCGCCTGGCTGGGCGGCAGTCAGGTGGGACCTGGAGACTTCATCAATATCTCTTGTCAATCGATAAAATGAACGTCTAGCCATCTGGCCTTCTTGAAACTTTTTAAAACATCATGAAGATGTATATGTATATGTTTACGTTTATGTTTGTGGAATATAATTCTAGAACGGTATTTATGCAAAGAATATGTGTTCTTGTATAAGTATTCAACGTCGAATACGTTGTCAAATATCTGACATCGAATCTGGACGTATTCCAATACCTACACATATATCAACTTTCCGTCTCCGAGTTCGACACCAGGTGGTGGAGTGTGAGATGTCCTGCTTACATCAGAAACGTGTGATGCAGCCACAGTACTCCTGCAGCGACTTCACGGGAGTCGAAGCTTGGAGTCTGTCGGGGTGTGACTAAAGGTTCCAGTGCTCCAGGGTCAGGATTCTGTCATATTCTGTCCAGGGATTTTTTTGGTGCTGAAGTTTACGATTTTATCATGTTTTTTATCCAGACAGTTTGTTTTTTAGAGGTGTATTTTCCATACTTGGGAAGGTTCTCAGACTCCTATTTTGGATATCTCATCCCACGCATCAGGATAGCAAGACCTCCTGCTTCGGCCGGGGCGATTCCACCGGCTCCAAGTGCATGTTCGTCACCTACCAGGCGCCTCGAGCTGTCGATTTTTGGATCACTGGGAATCCATTTGTTTTGGGCTCCAGATGCGTTTCCACTTGCGATTTTGGGGTGATGTTGATCATGTGACAGGCCGGTTTGGTAGCTGGTTGGGGGGTTTTAAGATTCTATCATTTTCAACCATGCTTGGGATGATTGGTTAAGACGACTGGTATTCTTGGGATGGTGTCTTTTTCCTAAAATGTCCTGATCTTTCTGTTCCTAGTAGCTAACATGTCTTTGCCAGAAAAAGCGCCTTGTTTGTTCCCGAGAAAGTAACCGCTGTAATCATGGTAAAACTATGGTCATCATATACCACGCCAAGTGAAACAACTATACCCCCCGAGGTAGGAATCAGCACCAGCTTTGCCCAAGGATCAGCACGGAGCCACGAAGTCGTCCTGCGCCCCCTGCGAGTTGCAGGGCGTTGGCAATGTGGATTGCCCTGTGGCCGGTGGAAAAGGCACCTCGGGGGGAAGCTGAAGTCAACTTTTTTTTTCGTTCGGTTTTGTTGATCCAGAAACGACTTTTGTCCAAGACTCAAAAAGATCCAAAGAAAATCCAAAGGGTCCTCAGATCATCGTAGATCTTTTGACCCAGGCCCCGAGCTCAACTCCACTGTGACAATGTGCTCCAGTCAATGCGAGGCATGGGGTTCATGAGGGATGCTGGTGGTGCCGGGTGTGGGCTCTTGGTGTTTACCGGGTGCTCTTCAAATCTGCAGGAAGTCTAACTAAATTGTGTGTTCCTATCTTTTACCTCTCGGCTTATAATTTGTTCTCTGATCAAATGAGTTGCGCGCCTGACTAAGGTCTGATAAAGATTTAAGCTTTTTCACTGACCTTTCTTGACCCATCAGGGCCAATTTTTGGAGGCAACTCCACCTCTGTGAGCTTGAATTTTAGCACGTGAGAAAACGGTTCACCCAGTTGTAAATGGGATGTCCCAGCTGTAAATGGGTCTTCATTTTTTTTGTGGGGGGATGGGAGGTATCGATGTTTTTCTTTTCTGGTGAGTAGCGGTTTCTTGTTTGTTTTTCTGCTTATTCATGGGCAAACCAATGGGTTATTCATTCTTAAGCAGTGGGTCGCCAAAAGAGTCCACACTAATCCAATTCGTTGCTGTTCATTGGTTCGTTTAACCATCCCAGTAATCACATATTACAATTATATATACTGGTTGTTGATCATTTTGTGCCATTATACAATGGTTATTGATGGTCGCCAGTGCGAACCATTCCCCCTAGGCACCTCGTCCCGATGCCCATGTGACGCTGCCGCCCGCCGTGGGCAACCCAGGCGCCGGTGGAGTGGGGGAGGACTGGAAACATTGATCAACCATTACCCTCTGGTTATTTAACATAGCCATGGAATAGCTGGCTCATTTTGGATGATTTTCCCAGCTATAAACCTCCATTTATTTATAAGGGATTTTCCATCAATATACCTATCCAATATACCATGAAAATAATGGTGGATCAACGTTATAATAAACCATTCACAACCATCGATCAACCATGAAAATATACCATTAATCATGAGCCACGAAGAACTAATAACCATGAAAACAACCATGAATAATCATTAAAAATACGAATATTTTCACCCAGCCAGGCCTGAGCCGCGTCGCCTCGGCGCCCGACGCCATGCTCTCGGCGCCCGTGTCGCCACCGCTGGCGCCCGCCGAGTCGGAGACGGCGCTGGCCACGCGGGCGCAGGCTGCTGGTGAAGACAAGGGTAGTTGACCTATGGAACTTAAGAAAAGCTGGGAAAAACTTAGGGAAACCCAGCAAAAAGCTAGAAAAAACACAGGAAACCAGCAAAAAATAAGGAACAACTGAAAGTAACACGGAACGAATTCCTGAACGAAATCTGGATTTAAGCGCCAAATATGGGATGAACCAAAGTGGGGGGGTATTATCAGTCGATTGGGATTCCCAGGAGCAACCATGGTGCGTGAAACCGACAAACATGAGAAAATTACAAACCAACACGGGATGAAATGGGAGTCCTCACACTCCCCTAGATAATCTCTCTTTGCACAGCTTGACATCTAAATTGAAACCATAGCCACATACTTTGTTTTGCTAAATTTGATCCTGGACCGGAAAAGCTTTGTTTCTTGAATGCCCGGGCCCTGGTGTGTAGCTGTTCACTGGAGGCCGCATTTGGGCTCATTTTTTTGGTGGGTTTCAATGGAAACGTTTCGTCATTTTGCAGGTGGCAAGCGCGATGACCACCACGACTCCTTATGGCCCCTTGGTCGACTGGGACATAGCCAAGTTGGAGGGGTGTTCAGAAGCTGAGGTGTCAAGGTCAAGGTTTAGTATGTGGCTTGATATGTTTGATTGATGAACCCTGATTGATATTTCTGGGAATAATTCCGATGCAACCATGGGCCTCAACACCCTGTGGTTTACTGGATTGATCCGGTGTTGATATCGTTGGAACCTACTGGCAACATGGGGCGTGGTTCCCAGAGAGAGATTTTCAAGAGGGTCAGACATGGTGATAAATCCAAAAGGCAGCCGTATTCTTTTTTCACAGTTCCCACCGTCATTTCAATACTGGTATTGTTTTTGCAGCGAAAATGGGTGTGCAATGTTCCACAAATATGTATCATGTCTTGGATTTGTGGGGCTACATTTTTCATCCTTTTGTGGACTGATGTGAAAGAAAAAACACCACGAACCATCAAGGCTCTGAGGGTCTCCCCAGCCCAGGCAAAGCTCCGGACTACTTCCCAATGGTAGCTCAACTGCACTTCCAATGCTTCCAGGTCACAGAGGTCTCAAAGATCAAAAGGATTAAGTCTGCCTCGGATTCCAAAGTTTGATGTGTGATTGATGTTTTGATGAATGTTTTTTTTCTTTGTTTTCATGGTTATTGTCTCCATTTTAGTAGCAGATGATTACTCTTTATCCCATTAAGATCCAACAAACATACAGAGGACTCTCAGAATAACTACTTCGTACTTAGATGTCGTACTGATATCCATTAAACAAACACCTCTCCCTCTCTAAACATCATTGATAAAAAAGAAAGCCATTGAACATATCCGACATATCCCCTGAAAATCCAAAGCCATCCATTTTCCAGAAAGTCCTCAAAAAGATATCGAACATCTTCGCCATCCGCAGCCTCAGGTGGTCTACCGCAGCCCACAGGACGTGAGCGCCGCCACGCTGCCCACGGCTTCCGCACCTTCGCTGCCGTGGCCCGTGGAGCTTCCGAAGCTGGAGGCGGGGGCCGAAGGGGAGAAAAAACCTAGGGAAAAAGATGAATCTGGGTGGAACATGGTGAGAAAATGATGGAAAAGATGGTGGACAATGCTGGGAAACAGTAGAAACATGTTGGGAATTTGTTGGGGAAATGGTAAAACATGGCGGAACAAATGATGGAAAAAATCGGAAGAGCCCAGGGAATATGATGGGCAATCTGGGGCAATTGTTGGGAACATGGCGGAAAATGTTGGAACGTCTAAATGACGAAAAAATGTGGACAGGCACATCCAGCAAACATACAAGAAACACATTGAATATAGGGAAAAAAACAGGTTTCCCCGATGACTCAGATCTACATATGGTGGATGTTCCACATGTTTATTTACTGGAGGGTATGAGGAAAGTGGTGGAAATATTGGGCTGGAAAGGAGAACATGCATGAGAAAATGCATGGAAGATGTGGAAACATATAGGGAAAACCATGAAACTGATGGGGCAGTCACCCGCGTGAAACTTTGATCGTGATTTTCCCCTGACACTTGCGACCAGCCCCAGGAAACCAAGAACTGAGCCGTGGCGGATTCAGGTTGCCAGTAGAATCGTTGGGATGAAAGGCTGAATCTGAATCATCAAACGTGGTTCTGTTCACAAAAGAAGGGTTCAAACCATCTAAATCTAAACATGCATGCGATTTGAAATGGTGATGTGATTTTATTGTGATTTCCCTAATATTTCTGCTGGATCTTGTGGGTGGCGCATCCCATGCAAAAGGGAAGTCAGTGCAGGACCTGCTTCTTGCACTGCGAGAAAAGTGCACTCTGACCCAAAAAAAGTGCGAAGCTGCATAGGTAGATAGCAATGAGATGCTTGGGGTGAAATCATTCATTCGAGCGGGTTCCCAAGAACGGATCTGTTTGACCTCCGCATTACACCATGTCACACCTTCAAGTTGGCTTCAGATTTTTTTCTGTCAACCGAGTGTGGTGGAAATGTTCTCTTCCACCACTTGTCACTTGTTGTTGGCAACGGGGTCAAGATCAGAGGTGCTGTTCCTTTTCTCAGGGAGCTTGGAACTTGGCGCTGTTCGGGTTTTCGCCGCACCTTCGCATTGCAATCGGGTTGCGGCTCCAGTTATCACCCAGCAGACAGCTATGATCCAGGCACAGACTCACAGTAGATTCAATGTGGCCAGGCATCTTCGACCATCCAAAAAAACCAGAGATAGATGTCTAACCAAATTGTTTGCGTCCAGGTCTTCCACACCACTTCACACTTTTTGCAGCGCTTCTTCTCGCTCCCGTTGCCTCATCTCCAGGTTTTCTCCGCGGAACTCGCATGATGCCGCCCTGGCTGCTGCTGCTGTGCCAGGCCGCCCGTTGGAACAAGTTGGATCAGCTCAGCGACGTGTCGAAGCATGGAGCCATTGGCGCCAATGCGCGCTGCAGCGGCGAGGGCTTCATCTACGGCGGAACGTTGCTGCATGAAGCGGCTGGAGCTGGTCCCTGGATGGATTTTGGATGAGATGGGGATGGGACTACCTAGGAATTACCACAGGGATTACCACCATTTTCTCATGTAAATGGTGGAATGGTGGGGCTTGGTGGGAAATGGGCTGGGAGTTGGGATGGATCAAAGGATGGAAATGGAAAGAAAAGTCAAGTGGGCCTTTTTTGTTCATCCATGAGCAGCAAAATCCAACCAGATTAGACACCTAGTATAACATCAACAGGAATACGATATCACACATATTGACGAAAAAAACAGTTGAAACAACATCAACCATCAACATCAAACAGGAACTGAAGAAAAAAACTATAGTATCAATCTATGGTATCACCACTAACCGTCACTTTTTTCACCTCCAAAAAAGGCATCGAACTTAGTGCGGCTTAGGCCATACAGAGGCGCTGCGGCTTCTGCTGGAGGCCGGTGCCATGGTGGACTCTGAGGATCGCTTTGAGATGACGCCCTTGGGCTGGGCTGCCTTCGCAGGTGGGGAAAACTGGAAATCATGGAAAAATCATGCCGATGAGTAACCGATGTGAACATGATTTTTTGAAGAGAAATCCCACCATTTTTGGGGATGAAGTCACCATTTTTCTTGAGGCTTTGTCCGAACGAACTCGAACCTTGACACCCTCGGGGTATCTCCTGTCCCAGGTCACGTGGAAGCCAGCAAGGTGCTTCTCTCCCACGGTGCCAAGCTGGACTCGCAGGATGAGTTTCTGATGACGCCACTGGCCACGGCGGTGAAAGAAGGCCATGGTGGAAACTCACAGGACATGTTGATCATGTTGTTTCCCCTTTAGGGATAAAAAGTATTGTTGATATGTTCCGTTCAATCCGTTGACCAACCTTAAATTTACAAAAAATAACAAGGAACATGTTGAAAGTGAAGCACTGAAACCCAGGTAGATGTTCAAATCAATGTAAAATCCATCATTTTCCATAGGACTTTCGGATTTTCCATCGATTTTTCCATGAAAACCGACGGTTTTCGGAGGTCGCCTCCGTGTGGCTCAGCTGCTGATCGCCCACGGGGCCGATCTCAACGCCCGGGCGCAGCTGGGCCGCACGCCGCTGATGGAGGCCGCGCGGCAAGGTGCCGTTGGTCGAAAGGTCCCGGGGATTGTTACGAAATTTGGATCAATGACCATATTAAGACGGATATATGATCTATGATCCATGATCATAGGTATATATAGATATATGTATATGAATATCTATGTGTGTGGTATTGAAAAAGTAGTAGTGATGATATAATAGCAATTATAACAATAAAGGCCCTTTGTGGCTGGGAGAGGTACATTCTAGCAATGACAAAGGGAAAACTTCGATCATGGGCATCCAGCCACCAAACTGCAAACATCCAACGTAGTATCGGGTAGTCCAACAAGATCCGTCACATGCATGGCAGGCAATTTCTTCGTCAGGGTAGCTGGAAATCGAATCCGCAAAAGATTCGAACAGTCAAGAGCCAACTGCAACGATGACTGGACTTCCAAATGGAAAGAGTTGCATGGCTTTATCTGAAAAAAGGGCCCCCAAAAAAATTTCATGGTCATCATAGGTCCCATGAGAAATTGCCACGCTATGGGTATTTCCTACTGACAAAGCCCACATCTCGTTGTTTTCCAGCGCCAGGGCACTTGAAATTGGCTCAGCTACTGCTGCAGCACCACTGCGACATGGATGCTACAGACGATCTAGGACGACCTGCATTGGTAGAGGCCACCGTGAAAGGTGCGGCAGGGAGGACACTGATTTTGGGGAATCTTTGGGACTCCCGGTGTCATCAAATGTGGCTGGAAAATCACTATCAATGAAGGTTTCAATGGGAAAATCGTCTAAACTCATTGAATCTCCCAAGTCCACTGAGTTTGCTTCCAAAGTTTAGGAGTAAACCACCCAGATTGCGGGATGATCTGCAGAACCATATTTCCTTTTGTTGATACAATACATATTTGACGATTAGACGCCCATTCCAGACTTGGTCTAGGGGACAGTTTTCAAGGACACCGCCTCTTTACCATATTCGATGTGATAACCATGGTTTCACACATTTCTTGATTGAGTTTCTTTGTTTTTTTGGGGGTTTTCCCCCATTGGTTTTCCCACCATATCTCATGGATTCAGGTGATCTGAAGATGG
The DNA here is from genome assembly GCA_003297045.1 of Symbiodinium sp. clade C Y103. Taxonomy (NCBI): domain Eukaryota; class Dinophyceae; order Suessiales; family Symbiodiniaceae; genus Cladocopium; species Cladocopium sp. clade C. The sequence goes on from BGPT01001323.1 coordinate 118,394, forward strand.
TTCAGCTCTTGGTCGAGGGTGGTGCCAACGTCTTTGGCAACACCAAGCAGGGCTTGCCCTACTACCTCACTGGCACCTCACAGGTAGGAAACCAACTGTTTCGCTGATGAAAATACCTGGGATTGAAGGGCTAGATTTTGTCAAACCAACTGATATTTCGTCCAACTGATATTTTTGTTGAGGTGCTCTACGTCAATGGCAGGTGCAGGACTTGAGACAAGTATGGGGTCAGGTGGCTGACCACATCTCCCGAAAGATCAGAGAGTTTGTTCCCTCATTTTCTTTTAAACCATTGAATGTTCATTTTTCTCGACGCATTTTCATGTTTTGTCTTTGTTGCTTCTTTCATTTTCTCTCCACATGAACGACTAGGTGACTGCATCTACCCAACAAACAAAGTCCTCATGGTATCATGACATGCATATGTATATAAACATGTAGATACACACATACACACACACACACATATGTATAAATATACACGCACTGAACGCACATACACACACACGCACACATCTATCTATCTATCTATCTATCTATCGATCGATCCATCAATCGATCGGTCGATCTATCTATCTATCTATCTATCTATCTATCTATCTACCTATCTATCTATCTATAGTATATTTTATACACGCACACATATGTGTATATATATATATATCTCTGTGTGTGTATCACTTCCCTGTGAGTTGAGCAGATGGAGAAAAAAGTGTGGGGCAGCTGTGTTGACGTCCAGGTGAACGACTACATCTCTGAGCAGATGAAGTTCAGCTCTCTGCTGCACCGCAGCTGGGCCATGTGGGTCCTGGCCATGGCGCCTCTGCTGGGCTTCGTCTGTGCCGTCGCCATGCTGGACACCGGGAGCCAACGGAGTTTCATGCGCCTGTGGCGCAGCTGCAAACGTGGGGAAAAGCCTGGGTTTAACCATGAAAGATGGGGACTTACCCAGCAAAAATGGGGACTTACCCACAAAAATCGCTGGTTTGAGCATCAACGATGGGTTTTTCGCATTTAGAATGGAGGTGAAAACATCAAACATGGGGTTTTGACATGGTTCAACCATCAAAATGAAGTTTCAAACCAAAACTTGGCATATAGCCTACAGCAATTAGGGGATGTTTGCATGGTTGCTTTTATGAACCAACAGTGGAATGATGTGTTTATCCCAAAGTTGGGTTGACACAGGGGCCCGGGGGACATCCGGGACATCCCCATGGTTTATCACAAGTCTCAACGGGATGGGCCAGCCCTGCAGGTTGAATGATGAGGAGTTGCTTGGTGAGGATTGAGCCATGGTTTGTTGTTGGGCTTAGCACAACGATTTTGGAGTGGTGTTTCATTTAGAATTTACTTTGTCACATCTTTGTCACATCTTTGCACCCTGCAAAGGATTGCTGGTGGGCAATTGTCATCTTTTTCTCCGTTGTTGTTTGCGTTTCAGCCTTGGCTTGTCACCGTCAACATGCTCTAGGTTGGAGGACCCTTCACCGGCGCAAGCGGCTTCGCATGCGAAAGCAGCTGCGACGGCTGCGACTGACGTGACCGCTGACCCTTTCTACCAAGGAGCTCTAGTCATTTGGCTCTTACTTCCTTAAGATTCCTGAATCTTGATCAAAATAAGCGAAGATGGTTGCTGGAAAATTGCCATTTCCCACGCGACAACTCGTTTTAATTCTTGGTTGGGCAACTTTGTTTTACCTGTGGCTTCAGCTGTTTCCACTGCACGCCACATCTGATGTTTTCAAGCGGGTTGGCATCAAGAAACAATAAACAACCATCCAAAACCTGAAAAAGGAACTTTAAAGTTTCATAAAACCTCGTCTTCAAACCAAGCGCCACGAAGAGCCAGATTTTTTTGGGCATGGTGAGTGACTTTGAGTCCAGGTGCTCCTTGCCAAATCGAAGAATTGGCGCCTGGCGTTGGCGTTTCGGATGTTGGAGGCAGTTCCGAGGGTTCCATACACCCGAACGTGGTGCAATGGGGCGTTTACGGCTTTGGCGCCCCTTTTTCTGGGGGCGACTTTACCAATTTTTGTTCACCTTTCCATTTTCTTTCTATATATTTTTTGGTGAAATTTGGATTCCGTTTGTCAACCATACCTATGCATAATAACCAAGGTGCTGGTATCTAAGCCGGTGATGCTAAACACATCAATCGGGTTGGCTCAAAGTCATCAGACCTCACATTTGACAGTTTTTCATGATTTTACTGAGATTCACCAGCCATAGAATGGATATGGTCTGCAAGAGAGCGTTCCAGACTTCCAGAGTCTTAGTACTTGTAGAGTTTACCGGTTTACCTGAAGATTTCCATCACGCTCCATCCCACGGTTTATCATCAGCCCATGAAACTTGCCATGGCTTGTGACAACCAGCGAGGCTTCCAGCGTCTTGGTGCTGATCTTTGGCTTCGGCATGGCTGTGGTGTGGTGGTTGGTGTGGATTCCGCTGCACCTGCTGCTGTATTTGCTCCCCGTGCTGCGCTATGGCAGGTGCGAGCTGGGGCGGGTGATTGTCCACCTATGTATAATACGCTGCTATGAACAATTAATCACAAGTAGGCTTACAGTCTTTATAGCCTTCCAACAAGAAACACAAAAATTTGCGGATGGTTTATTGTGGCGACCCCCATTGTTTTGTAATGGGAAATCCATCTGGATTCAAGCAAGTTTTGGGATGTCTTGAGCCACTCATTGGCTTCAGTATCTCCGTTTTTTGCTATAACAAATGGTGAAGACATCCCTTCACCGCAACTTCAGCCCCGCCAGGAGCCTCCTTGCATCACCTGAGATGCTTCTCACCGAACACCCGCCAGTGGTGAAATTGCTGCGGAGCCTGGGGTTGATGGCCCTAGTACTGGCGGTCACTCGGTGAGGAATGCAGTAAATTGGCTAAATGGGTTATAGTTTACGACATGTGTGGTCGGGTTGACATCCACTAGATGGAGGATATATCCCATCTTAATGGTTAAGTGGTAAGAATTAATGCGACTCCCCACCAATAAATCCCAAAGTCCCAAATAAGGGACCCCAACATGAATAGATTCAGTACTAGTTCTTAATATGCGGGGAAGAATGGCAAGCAAGAATCGGTAGGTAAGGTATACTGTAGTTGGGTACGGCGAAAGTATGGGGTTGCATATATTAATGTTAGCTATCAATCTTTCTGTGTTATCACACACCATCACGTCCTGCCCCTCATAGTTGAATGGTTTTTCCACTACATATACATAAAAGTTTCTTAGTAACCGTAAATACGAACGATTATGTATTCGGATATTGTGCATTTGTATGAACCACATATATAAGTATTATCAGGCAATAGGTAGATCAACTATGTAAATATACAACTATTCTGCTATCTAAATATAAATGAACCACATAATTAACTATCATACATCAACTATGTATTAGCTAAACTTTGTCAAAGTAACTCCCTGGCATCAGAAACCTCGTGGCTTATTGGAAGGTCTTGGCTTGGCATCACACGCAGTGCTACGTGGCGCAGAACTTGGAATTGGCCTGGACGACGCCCATCTGCCGCGATGCCAAGATGCTGCCGCAGTCGCTGGGGCCAATGCCCTTCGATTCACTGCGGAATCCCAGCACCTTTGCAGGGCGTTTTGGATGGTGATGGGGTATAAACTATCCCCAAGGTTGATGAAATTGGCTGTACTCCTACTTGGGATGTAAAACAAGCCCCACATGGTTGATGGGATTTTGGCGATTTCTGGAAAGTGCGTTTAGATTTTGATGATTTGGGATTTCCAGGCCCCACCACTTCAAAGCGACCCCAACTCGTGGTTTGGGGAGGCTCGAATTTATAGAAATACTAATTTGAAGCAATACTAATCTTTCACGCTTTTGTTTTAAAATGGGAAACCTATCTTGAAATGAGCACCACAATGTGGTTTTCTATAGCCAGCTTGCCTTCCCGGACAGTATCAAACAGCTATCGATATGAATTCAGAGATGGATGTGCAGATCTCTCCTTGCACGCGGGACAGAATTTGCTATGAATATGATGATGTAATGCCAGTTTACGATACGTGTCTATATGTTTTCATTCCTGTTTTGCAAGTCTGCCAGTATCAAACATCCAAGGGTGACTCAGCAGCCTACCTCCTTGCGTGGTGACGTTTGATTCCCATGTGTATTTTTTCCCAACCACTACAATGGCGGTGATGGGTCAAAACCCATAATCTCACACGAATTGTGGATAAACAATGATAATTTCCCGACTCTGAAACGGTAAAAATGCCAGGTAAATTAAATTGAGGTGTTTTGATCCATCAAACTGATCCAACCCATCCTGATTCCAGGCCTGAATTGGTACGACGTCCTCCTGAACCCCTACACCTCCTGGCATGGTGCTTCCACCGGTGTCACTGGTTTCGGGATGATGGTGCAGCCCTACCTGGTCACTGCCGGCTTCGTGCTGCTGCTGCTGGTGATGGCCACAGCCTTCTGCCTGTGGCTGTTGGTGAAGAGCCTGTGGCTGGGATGGGAAAATCATGGGGATATCATGGCTTCTCACCAAAGATATCTGGGGAGGATCATTCCAATGCTTAAGAACCACAATATGTATGTGGTACAACCCCTGAGACTATACGGCTATAGCGACTGCGGTAAAGGAATGCATGACTGCAAGATGATGATTTAAAGTGCCAGATGCCTACCGAAAGTTGTTTCTTCCCCAACTCTACCCAACCATATGATCACAAGGCCTCAAAAACTAAGGCATCTAACCATCATAACCATAGTGACACTATAGTCACTAAACATCTTTACCAACTTCTGGGAATCACATCCACTGCGCAGCCCTTAGGTCCTCCCCTTGCGCGGAGCCGAAGTTGGTCGCCTCGACCTCGCTGCAGCTGCTGCGCCTTCCGCCCGAGCGGTTTCCCACGGAGATCCAACCGGACGCTGTGCGGAGAAAGGGGAGAAAAATCGGGGAAAAAAACCGCCCGTTTCATCAAACAGTGGGATTTTATGTGCCGCACATGTTGATTGAACCCTTTTTGTGGATTTAAGGATCGACATAGAGATGCACCCTTGAAGACTTGGATATTTACCGGTGAAAAAGGGGGAATACAACTAATGTAAGCGTTGAACATACTGTGGTTTGACAATCGAAAAAATGTGGATTTGCCCATCATTTTGATTTTCTTATGTGATTTGTTTGTTCTGAAAGTCTGGCTGGATGTTCATGACCCCCAGATAGCACGTTCGGATCGCTCCATGCCACTCAGGAAACGAAGTGCAGTGTCTATGGCACCGTGCTGCTGTTGATCTTGGACATGATCTTTGACCTCAACACAGTCCCTTTGATGTCGCACAGCTGCTGCGGATTGTTGGTGCTGAGATGTCTGGATGGTGTCTTTCTCGAATCTTCGATGTTCGAAATGCACCAGGACATGTCACAGAATCTCCGAACCCAAGACACCCCCAGACCTCACCCCAAACACTGTGCCAAGAAACCTATGCCAAATCCGCAGGAATCAACAGAAATCAATCTAAATCAATATCATTAGACAAAAAAAAATCATCCTTTTCCCAAGCTTCAACCGCCCCATCAAGATCAAGGTCTACACCTTGATGTTCACCGGAAATCCGACCTTCGCCTTCTTCGCCTTTTGTCTCATGTTGGTCATCTCCAGGTGCCGGGACCGGTGAGTTCGCCAACGGAGATGAAAAACCACAGATTTTCGATAGGTAAATCAAGATAAACCATCTCTAAAAATGAGATTTTCCATAGCTATATATAATATGTTTAATAACCAGAGTATACCTCATGTCCAGGTGAGAAAAATGTCAACGCCATTTCTTGGCCCACAGAAAAGCTCAAAGGGTCCTAACTCTGACGGATGTTTTGCTGCTGTTTTTGTGCAATCGGCCGGTCCCTTTTTTGTCTAGTGATTGTTCGGGCCTGGCTCGAAATTCTGGAACAAGAGGCTGCAATCTCCCCAACTGGTCCGTCTTTAATTCATCGTGACAGCATGATCCGACATTTGTGGTACCTTAGCCTTGGACCCTCCCTTCTTTTACAGAGATATATCCTTGCAGCCAATGTCAAGTACTTTTTTCAGTCGGACAGCCATTCACAACAGGACGGTGGCGCAGCACCTGCTTTCCGGGAAGCTTTTCCATCTCAGAGAGGTCGGACCACTGTCGTGGGCTTTGCTTCCCAGATTGGTTTGTTCAGTTCGATCTATGTTTTTGGAGCTCACCAGACGAACGACAGATAAACACGAGTTTCACCAACAAAATGGGTCTGCCTCGTCAGCTACGGCGTTGGTGCACTCGGGTGCACCCTCTCAGTTATAAGTTCGTTTATAACCTCAATGATAAAGCTAGAGATAATATATCTACAATATATCTACCATAATTCATAGGATTCACCTGGTTTTATTCACCAACTTAGCTGAGAAAAAGTGGGTCACCATGGGTCACCGCCAGGTGCTCCACGAAAGCTCCTTGCGAGGCATGATGCGTGGAGAGCTGTTGGAGATCATCGACGTTCATGGCTTCCAGGTCGGTACCTGGGTACCTGGGAAATGCTGCGAACTCTAATGGATCCCACGGATTTGAAATTGATTTGTTTTCCATTTGATGCCATCCTTTCACGAAAACTTATCATGATTTTTAGAAGTGAATCATTCTTTGTCTTTCATTTGCCTTCATTTTTGAAATCACTTGATGGCTTCAGCCATAGCCTGCGTAGCCTGCGTAGCTTCGGTTCAATACAAAGGGATAAATGATCCAACTGAAGGTGATCGCAAATGGATTGATTAGATTCATTGTACCAATTTATTCTACATATCCATAGTGACTACAACAAATGTATACATACACACACATATATATATATACATATATATCTATATACATGTATATATATATATATGGATACATATACACATGTATATACATGATAGACATGTATCATATAGATACATATCCCACTTATCAGGTAGCCATTCACCAGATCTTAAGCCATCATCCCATCATCTTAGCCAGGCAGCGGCTTCGCTTTGCCTCACGTCCTTCTCCTATTGGTTTTGCATCCAAACAGCTTGGCAGGCAGCCGCACAGATCTGCAGCGCCTGAGCGGAGATGGAGGGGGGGTGAAACGGAGAAAAGTCGAAATGGGTATCCCCTGGCAAACATGGCAAGCTGGAAAATCCTCTATAAATCCTCTATAAATGGTGTTTAAGTGGAATAAAATCATCAATGGCTTGTCCAGCAAGCCATATTTGAGAACCAGAGGGTACCATGTTTTTCCGTCTTTGGAATGGGGTCCCCTTTGTCCCCAAGAAATCTTGTGCGACCTTTGACCTTGGCTTCCTGGTTTGCCGACCATCTCCCAAACCCAGGTGGATTTAAGGAAAACCTGCACGAAACCTTACATTTCGCGGGAAAAACTGCTGGTTTCCTGTAGGTTTTCCCATTCAAACCAGCCCAGTGGACAGGGTTGCAACCTTTGATATGCAAATATTATTGTTTGAAAGGGCAATAATGATGGTTTCACCCTTTCCTAATTAGACATATCCCAGAGAGAAGCAACGACCCGCAACGACCCACAACGACCTGAGGCATTCTGCTGAGCATCTGCAGCTTTTCACTCTTCGTGTTTCATCGTGTGGACATCGAGCGACCGCCATCCGAACCGTGAGTTCAGCAGTTGTGCTGCGCTCCCGGTTCCAACTATGGCCAAAGAGGCGGAGATGGTTTATTGCAGAAAGAGACGAAGCATTGGAGAAAAATAACAAATAGAATATCCATGAATATTCATGAGAAAAAATACCCAGAACATATCAGAACATAAAGTCTTTCTTTGACGTTTCGGAAGTGCTCGCTGAATCAGTTTCTCAGTTTAGCGTTTGCCGCGCGCTGGAATTCCCGCAGTTTCAGCGCCCAGCAAGCGATACGGATAGCGATACGGATGGCGATTCCCAAGGAGTCTGCCATCGCAATCGCAGCCTTCAGAGATGGCCGATATATTATTGGAAGTGGAACATGGGTACCAAATCAATAGGAAATTCATCTTCAAATTGGGCCATTCTCCAATGTCATGGGTTTTCCAAGTTTTCCTTAAACTGTCCAGTATCTACCTATCTACCTGTCGATCAGTCCATCCATCCGTTTGTCCATCTACACAGGTCATCATCGGCATGATAGGGGGGTTCTCCCATTAGTGGGTTGCGAAGCCCTATCAGCGAGGGCTGAGGAAAAGATTTTGCATGCTGGCGAGCGATTTTTGTGCATCTCAGCCATCAAATCAGGTTTTCTAACATGTATTACTGGAGTATATCGCATAACTGGGTATAGAAAGGATGGTAGCTAGGACATATCCAAGTGCCAAAAAATGGTGCCATCGAAGTCTTGGGGAAGTAACTTCGATGCCTGAATGAGTCAAGGACTAAGCCCATTGAATTTAGTATCAGATACCCTCAATAAGGGACCCCAAACTAAATGGACTCACAAGTAAACAAGGGTTTCTAGGGGGTGTCTACTATTCTTAGATGGAAGTTTTTGCTTTCTTTTTTTGCAATCTATCCATTCATTTCCCTCGATTTTTATTGGCAATAGTCATCGGCATACCTTTTGACATGTATTACCACTTGCAGGTATTGATTGCCATATTTATCACCACATTAATTTCCATACGTGTGTGATACGTGTAATGTAACACATCAATTCGCGTAGTTGTTGTTTTCCCTATCAATTCCCACTGTGCCATACAAATTTCCACATCACCAGTTTTCAAAGGCACCAGTTCGTGATATGTCGCCCAGTCGTGACATGCTCAAGCGCCATGGCACTTCAGCGTTTAGCGCTGACGCTGGCGCTGCTGTATAGTACCGCAGAACCGAGTCAAGGGATAGAGTGGCCTTGGTGTAGCTTAGCACCGTTTTTTTTTCGTGGTGTTTTTTTTTTTTTGGTGGGGGGGTTGAAGAATTTATTCTTGGGGTTGAAGAACTTTTTTTTCTCCCCCATTGGGGTTGTACATGTCAACTGGATTTGATCAACAAACCCAAATATTAAAGGTTTCACCAAGATGGTTTTCTTTGCTTTGGTAAGGTAGAGGAAACATAGGAAGACCTTGATTTTCCTCCTTGCAGATGGGTCAACTGGTCAAACGGATTTCCATTGAGTCATGTCTGATTTTTGTAGAGCGCCTAGACAATTCCAAGAACCCAGAGTTTACACGACACTTTAGCCAGAGTTTACCAGGTCCATCAAGGTTCCAGGTAAGATGATGATGATGATGATGATGATGATGATGATGATGATGATGATGATGATGATGATGATGATGATGATAAGCCCAAGAATGGTTCACATAGTTCAGGTTCTCCAGGTAAGATGATGATAAGGTTAACTTCCACTTAACCAGTACTATCTATTAATAGACTATTAGTCATCTTAAAATTACTATCCAATTACTATCCATGACTTCCCCACACTTTCCGGTGGGAAAAGTGGTTGCTTTCACCACAGCCTGGCCCCAGCTGCCCAGCTGCCAGATTGGCGGTGGCCCAGCCATGCCTGGCCGTCGGCAACGTCTCCGCCCTGAGAACCGCGCTGCGGACGGAGCAGCGATGCTGCGATTGGGGGGTGAAACGCTGTGAAACGGTTGAGTTCGTGGTGTTCACCAAACAAGAGGAACAAAACAAAGGATGAGAATTTGGATGATTTTGGCAAACCATAGTTTTTCAAAAGACATGGTGAGTTTTAAACACATTCTTTTTCCGGTTGTCGTGTCAGCTGATCTTTTCCAACAAAGGTGGAGGTGCATCTCTGGTTGGATGAGCCTGTGGTGGGCCCCTTCCCAACCCTTTTTGGTGGTGGATCAAACAGTTGGGCAGACCGTCCTGTGTTTGGGGCTATTCCTATGATCCTATTCACTGCATATTTAGGAACAAAGACTCTTTGAACATGAGGAAGACCAGTCCATAAAGGTTGACCGGCAGGTTCCATAATTGTTTCAGTTTGGGCAGGGAACGGTCTTGGTGGTCCGAATTTCCAACTTGATGGTACGGGTTTGTTTTAAAATAGGGCACCCCCAAATTCGATGAGTTCTCGTCCTTTTCACCACTGAAAATTTGGCCTTTTGTGGGGATCTCCGATTTGGTGATTTTCCAGGTCGGTTCTGCGAGAAATCGACTGGCGCATTTGCATGGGCAAATGGGTGAGACGTGCCCTGCTCCACGAAGCTGCCTTAAGAGGCCTCCGACTCTGAGGAATTTGCTGGAAAAGTGATTTGCAGGGAAAAATAGTTGGTTTTGCAGTCTTTACTATTGGGGTTCCCATTGGCAGCTTGGAAAGTATCCAGAGGGCACTTGTAGGTCTGGATGCAAGGTCGAGGTTGTAGACCTCAAATGTACCAAGATGGCCATGTCCGCACAAGAACAAATCGACCAATTGATTCAAGATATTCCAGATATCATCTTTTGTTGGTTCGATCCCATGATATCCCGGCTATATCCCTCGGTTTCCCTTTCGAAAACATGGCCCGCTGCCCTCCAATCCCCGGATTCGTCCGCTAGGCCAATTGGAATCGACCAAGTTGCTGCTGGACAAAGGAGCCAGAGCCTTTTGGGCCATGAAGTCAGGTTGAAAGTTAGCAATACCTCTAGTGACATCAAAAGTGGGGTGGAAAATGATCGAACTAAATGGGGGGTTTTAATTGCCATGCTTGATTACCAGACGGTAGTATTCTACTAGGAGTACTACCACTACCACCAATAAGAGTGACAATAGTAATCATCATAGTATTATGAGGAGTAAATGGTCATAATATCGGCATATTTGGAGGAGAATATGGGGAGAGAGAGAGATATATATATATATACCTATTTGAGGTGAATCATGATGAATCATTCAAAATATTGGGGCATAAACAAGTTGACACTTGCAAACTGGTACGGGTCAAAGTGGCATCTGGCTGAGTTATAACGAAGCCAGCACGACGTCACCAAAGGTTATGTCGAACCCAACTTTTCAGCTTGGTGAACTATTACAATTCAGCCAAATGGGATACCATTGGGCCAAAATTGTTCATTCCGCATTTTTCCACCGCCATCTTTTTTTTGAGTCCGCAACATCAAACTCACCGCATGGATCTTGACGAACATCGCGGATTTCCATTGCGGGTAAAGACCTGCTGGGTGCTGCTTGACGGGATAAGTAACTAGTGTAAGTGGATATATGCACGTTTATTCTACAACTGGGGGCCATGGTAGATCTAGTCCTTACATGGTTTTCATATACCAACATAGCCGAAAAAAGGTAGCGAGAGCCCCAGGTAGACGTGGAGGATGGCGATGGCTGGACGCCACTGGCCACCGCCACCAACGAAGGTGTGGCAGGGTTGTCATGTGAATTGGGGGTGGTATATCTTTGATAGGATATCCCCAACTGGCCAGTTAAATGGGAATGATGACACGAATTCACTGGATTTTGGGGTACCCGATTTTCACACCAACCCATATGTTATATGATTTTGGAATATTTGGGATGGAAATATCTCACTCAAAACGTGATTTTTAAGGTGGACATCAACCTGTTGGAATCCCTTGGTCCCAAGTGGGTCACACGACAGGAGATCCAGAGCGTCCCATGCAGGAGAGGTCCACAGAACCAGCCGTCAATAAGAAAGTTTGTTGGTAGATGCATAAAAAATCACTATCTTTGATGACTGATCGAACATGGAACATTTTTTTGCTGGCTAGATTCCCCTATACCAGATCAATCCCAGTTTTGACTGAGCCAAGTCCCTATTTTTCTCGCATATCACCATCTTCAGGCTGATCCTCAGCATATAACATGGCAATGGACATCACTGTCATAGATCCACGTTTGATCTTGATTTAGCTGTTCAAGATGGTCATTTTCCAGCCATGTTTGCTTACAGACAGTATCCCATTGATATCTCCCTGAAAAATCCGGGTCATTCTCCCTTCATTTATATCACTATTCCTGGAATGATTGTGATTGTTCACAGGGGACTCCACTATTTCAGAACGGAATATCATCTTGGGGCTTGCCAAACTCCCAAAAAGTTCTCGGCTTTCCCATGGATTTCCCATGGATTTCCCATGGATTTCCCATGGATTTCCCAGGTTTCCTGGCCACGGCGCAGCTCCTTCTGGCGAACTTCGCGGACGTGGACCACCGCGCCTTCAACGGGCAGACGGCGCTGATGCGCGCGAGCCGGCGAGGTATGGAACCCGTTGGGATCGTTGGGGATGGGGGGATGGGGATGGGGGGATGGGGTTGGGGTTCGGGTTGGGGTTGGGGTTAGGGATGGGGTTGGGGATGGGGATGGGGATGGGGTTGGGGATTGGAGATTTTTTTGAAGATTCAGAAAGGTGGAGGATTGAAGCAAGTTTATGGATCAACTGACTTGTGGTTCGTCTTTTACGGACCTAAAAAGGTTGACCAAAAAAGGTGTAAGATGATGATAGTAAGATGTCACATTACAGCCATTTTTGTGGTAGTGGGTGTGAGACTTCATTCTACGTTTCGGATGCAAAACCTAGCCTTTCCAAGCCAGGCTCATTGAAAACCTGCGAATGGCTGCTGGCCAATGGCGCGTCATTGGACAAGAAAGATATCTATGGGAATAGCGCATTGCTGCTGGCAGCTCAGGAAGGCGCGGACGTATCATGGACTCATGGACCCAGATGGCAGACCCCATGATAGTTGTTATCCATCAAGAGGAGATCTGGCAAGTAGTGTGCATAATATGATACTATGCAACATGTAAATTATAGCTACTTCTTTCTTTGGCTTGAGTTGCGACATCGATCATTTTCACCTCTGCCAGCTTCCAAAAGCAACTTCGTGGACAACCTTGAGCCAATCATATCACCCATCTTTCCCAAACAAAGCGCATCAGGAATGTTGCTAACATAGCAACTGTTCATAACTTGTCCATGATTTCACCAGCGTTTCCCACCATTTTCCACCATTTTCCACCATTTTCACCCACATTTCACCCAAGGTTCTCCCTATCCCATCGCCAGGTCACCTGCAGGTGGTCGACCTGCTGCTGTCCAAAGGGATGAGCATCGAGGAGACCGACCAAAACGGCTGGACCGCATTGGTTTGGGCCACCAAGACAGGTAGGGCCGCTGTGACGGGGTGGGATGGTGAAATCAGGATCTTGGTGAAAAAAACACCCAAATGATGTGTTTGATATGTTTGATATGTTGATGATTGACTTGTGATTTTAGTGACTTTTGATGTTTTGGATTCAGATTTTGAGTCACGTCCGATCCGGAAAGGTTACACAAAAGGTTTAGATCCTGGCAGACCGTCCATGTTTTCCTGGTATTCCTTGCGGGGATTTTCACCTATTTCACATCATTTCAATCCATTTCAAATCATCTCAAGACCTGTTTTACCCATCATTTCTTCCCATCATTTTTTCAAACTCATCCAGTTTCATCCATTGTTTATCTTTTTCCCACGTTCATACATAATTCAATTATCATAATTCCATGAATTGTCATCCATTTTTGGTCAGTTCTCAACCATTTTTGGGCCATGCTCATCCATTTCTTCATCAATCTTTATCCATGTTTCCATCAATGTCCATTCATTTGGGGTCAATTCTCACCCATTTTTGATCCATTTTCCCGAGATTGTTGTTCCCTCAACCTAATCTCCCTACAGCACAGGGCACCAGGCGCTGGCGCAGCATCTGCTGGAGCGGGGCGCCTCGGTTCGACACTTGGACCACGAGAGCAACAGCCCGCTGCTGTGGCCGCTGATTTCAGGTGGCTGGAATTGATCGACTGATCAGTGGATTTCCGTTGAAGTTTTTGTTATGAATTCCCATCCCTCCAAAAAAGGCACCTCCCATCCGCAGGCAACTTGCCAATGGTGAAGTTGCTGCTGGACTATGGGGCTGTTGCTTGGTAAAATTGAGGTTGTTTACTGTAGGTATCCTGGTGGTAAGAATGCCCTGGGGTGATGGTAAGAATGCCCTGTTGCGTGGCGATGCTGGTTGTCCTGGGGAAATTGAAGCTCCTACTTCCCTGTATTAGCGCACGCACGCTCGCTCTCTCTCTCTCTCTCTCTGTCTCTCGCTCTCTCTCTCTCTCTCTCTCTTAGGATCTTGTTTTTACCAACGCATAGTTTTAAATTCTGATCTTCCGGATTCCTATGAACAAAAAATGTCCTCACAGTGTCAGTGACCGCTTGCATATGAGTATTTGACCCTGTGATCTCTAGACTTATCTCAACGATGTCAAGGATGCAGCCGGATTCATCTCACAACTTCAGATCCAAACTTTCGTTGCCACCATAGCCAATTGGTGCTTCGATCAGGTCCATTCCCATTTTCTGGGGGTTACAGGCAGTTACAGTTATAGCTCTAACTTGATATAGTTGAAACAAGCATGGAGATGGGTACAGACATCCCAGCATTCCACTGCATCTTCCGATGAACATATCCCAGTTGGTTTATAGTTGAAATAAGTACCTTTTGGACGTTTTCTTGGGCTACATCCCCGCATTTTCCAGTGAAGATCTCCCAGTTGCATCGCTTCCACCGTCTCAGGATGTCTATCGCCTCAGAGCTGATGGGCTGCCTCCGTACTTGGCCTCTGGGTCACAGGAGGTCAACGACTTCATGCTGAGGAGATGGGCCGCAAGCCATGATGAAAATGTGTAAAAAAGTGGGGAAATCATTGGGATAAATCGGATGATGATAAGCTGGTGATTTTTGATGGTTATGGAAATAGCCTTCCGGTTCTCAAACATGGCGGAGGGAAATCCCCAGCCATGGACGTTGCTGAGAAAATTTTCGAACTCAACGGGGATTTTTTCCATTTCCACATTTGAGGACCAGAACGAAACATCCATAAAGGATCCATCGTCACTAGCGGGTGTACCCTCTGGTAATTTAATTTGACTTAAATGGATTAACATGGCCCATTTAGTTCGATAATTTACCTATTAGAAACGGTGGTATTCCATGGCTTTGTGAAAGTACCGGAGGGCATATATGTATATCACATAATATATATATATATACAGATATAGATATATGTCCAGCATACGTGTGGCTTTATACCTATTAAAGTATCCTAAAGTACCAGGGAGGGATACGACTACCATAACTCGTCGTCGCCAACAAAACTTTTTGATCATCCACCAGTGAAGAGTGGAAGGCTCCGATCTCACCGAAAGCCCGAAGCGATCAGCCCTGTGAGTTCTTCATCCTTCGCTTCGCTTGGATATATCTGTTTTTCTTAGGTATTTTTGGATATACCTGGGTATGGGTCAAAACTATGAACATTTACAAGTCAAACAAACAATAACAATCGCTATCAATCCCCCAAGTCAACATAGCTGCATAGCTGAAAAAATGCTACCATCACATCCTCAGCTCCTCCAGGAGCAGATGGACTGCTTTCTTCATGAATCCCCTGGTCACTGGCCTCGCCATGGCTGGGTAGATTCAGACCTTGCAAGGTGATGAATGTTAAACTGCCATAGCTGCCATAGCTACCATAGCTACCTGCCAACCCTTCCAATTGGACATCTCCCATTTCTAGATGATTTTCCCCATGATTTTCCCATCTCCCAGGTGGCCCTGTCCTTCTTTGGTGGCTGCTTGGTGGGTGCTCTCGCGGCCTATGTGCAGCTGAACCATTCGCGGTTTTTGGTCGCGCCGGCTTATGACCTCATCACTGGCAGCCCAAAGGTTCCGACGCCGGGGGAGGAAATGAACTTTGTGAAATGACCCGGAAAGCCACAGAAGATGCTTATCAGCGTTGCATGATCAGATTTGAACAGAGTTGTGAAAGACTCTTCTTTTTCTTTCTCTCTGGGAGTATCCGAAGAACTTTGGCCCCCCCCATTCCCGGTTCAACTCGATGGTTTTCTTGCAGCCAGGAAGAGCAATTAGCGCAGGTGAAATCCCACAGCAGCGCTTCGGCGCGGGACCACTCCCCTGCCCGCAGCAGGACCATGGTTTTGGGTGCAACACCTGAAGAGGGTGGAAAGTGTATGGACGTGTCCACCTCCTAAAACACAACGAGTTTTTGAAGATTGGAAAGATGGACTGCCTATAGAAAGTTGTTGTCATCATAACAAGTGCCGAAAGAAGAAAATCCTCCCGCAAGTGGCGAAGATTCAGGTCCGTTCAGCGTCCACCAATCACCACCTTTCACGAAGCCAATGGGCCATGGAAAATCCCTTTGTGAGTTAATCCCATCCCCCTACGCCCCCGCCTAAAGCATGGTTTACTAGGGGATTTACACATAGGACCACGGGTGTTTAATATTCGGGGGATGGGATTTCTATAGTTGAACATTCAAAAAGAAAGTCCACTGCCAGAATGACAAGAGGGAATGATATCTCCAATGGATTTCTCGCATGATATTCCGCAATAGTTTGGTGATGTTTCTCTTTGGATTTGCGCAAAGATGGATTTTGACCCCAAGATGGCCGCCAGGATCCACATCAATTACCATCTAAAAATAATCGCTTAGAGTTACATCAACCCACCAAAGAAAAACATGGAGAGTTTCACAGAAATAAATCAATAAATAAATAGATAAATTATATATGTATATAGTCAATCCCTACTCATTTGATGATGGTTTTACCTGTCTATTTTTTTGCGTTGCCAAAAACTCCCAACCCCTCGCCAGGGCCGAGAGTGGCACATCAATGTCCTCGGTGTTTTCGGAGGTTCCCGACGAAGCCAGTGCTGAGACATGGACGCTGGGTTCCAAGAAGAATGGGACCGGTGATTTCTATGGTGCTTTTATGGGAAATACATGGAAATACACCTCTTATTTTTACTAGCTATAGTCGGGGCAAAAAAACCACTTGGGATAGAATCAGCCCATGAGAACACCAATATGAAGCCCATGTCAACGCTATCAGAGTAGATATGACTAGTATCAACCCATTTAAATCCCATATAAATCCCATATGAATCCCATATAAATCCCATATAATTTCCGTATCAACCCATCCTTTTCCCCATGTTTTTTTGTGCCAAGGAAGGAGTACCTGGAGTACCTCTGGCCGCAGTTCTACCACGGTGCCTTTCTGAACGCCGCCGAGTCGCAGAGCTCGCTGCTGTTCTATGGGCAGATCGTGGAGCTGGAAGCGACGGCGGTGATGTTTTGCACCTCGTCTATATTGGGATTGTCTGAAAATAGGGTATATCCCCAATTATAACTGTGATAACCATTTAACAATGAAAATGATTATAAACCATCAAATTTAGGGTTACCCTCTGGTAAACTAACAGTTTGCGAACTGGAAAATCACCATGTTTAATGGGAAAATCAACTATTTTTATGGCCATTTTCAATAGCTATGTTAAATTACCAGAGGGTAACCCTAAATTTGATGGTTTATAATTTATAATCAATTTCATTGTTAGATGGTTACAATTGGGGATATACCCTATTTTCAGCCACACCCATATATGAATCAAGAAGTGATGTTATTGTTATTGTTCTATATTTCGGTAGATCATATAGTTTTGGTGAACCAACTTAGATTCTATTTGAGCATCAAAGCTCATCAAGAAGTCTAGAAAATTCAACCATCTGCGATATTTTGACGTAAAACCGTGGCTTGGGGATGTTCTTTTCAAGTCTCAATTTGTAGCAAGTCGTAGTTCCTGATCACTGGTGGGTCTATGAGTGAAGTTCCGCCCAAAATGGGAGAATCTGTCATAAATGGGCGGGTTGATTAACCAAGATGGGGACATGAACCACCAGTGACAAGGCAAAAATTGGAATTGACCCATTGAAATTGGGATTTAACAATCAAGTGCAGAGGGATGTAGCCGTCAAACATCCATGCTGATGCTCAAAATCCCAGCTATGCTGGTGAGGTGGTCTGGTTACAGTGCCATGGAAACATCTTGTCTGTCAATTGAAGCATATCATCCCCCTACATATCACATCATATCACCCGGTGTCATCACCCCTAGAATCAGCAACTCCCCCGAGGTTTTGGGCTGCTGGTGGTGCGGTGGATCCTTTGGCTTCCCTTGCACTTCGTTCTCTTCGTGGTGCCCTGCGTGCAGCACTGGCGACTGCAGGTGTTGCAAGAGCCCGCCTTGCTGGTGGCGAAACTGCCCAGCCTGCCAGGTGGGATGGGAGGGATGTTGGTGAAGATGGCATCAGATGAGGGGTTCAGGAGTTTCAGACAACCCTCACAATTATCAGGTGGAAATGTGGTTTGGAAAGGTGGCATTGGAGTACTTTGTTTCTCTTGGTCAATCAGGAAAATACCTACCGGGTGACGCGTTTTCTCTTGTTCGGCGGTGCTGAAGTACCCTCCGGCAATCAGACAAAGGCGATGGACAAACATGTTTTGCTAATGGATTGATGCATTCAGCAGGGGTCAGATTGCCGGAGCGTGACGGATGTCTTTGGAAGAAATCACATGTGTTTTTTTCTGGGAACTTAAGTTTTGCACCGTGAGGGTGGCACCCATCAACCTGCAATTTGCATGCCATTTGCTTGCTATTGGCCTGACATTTCTGTTCCCATCTCAAATTTCCGTCACTTCCCACAGAAATGTTACCTGCAGGCATCCTGTTGATGATGCGTTGCATCTTTCTCTGGGGCCTCCTCTTTCTGGTGGCCCGGCCGAGCAGCTGCAACTGGCCCAGTTACAGCTGGGCCAAGCTGCTCTGCAGCAGGAGCTCCAGCTTCCAATGGCTGCAGGATCCCCAGTGGCCCGAGCTGCTGATGAAACAAATGACTTGGAGGAGGCAACATGTGTCATCCCTCACAGGCGCCTCGGAGATCGGGGGATGGGATGACCGGATGTTGAAACTCCAATGGGATGGAGCAAGGTGATATCACCAACAGACATATTCATCAGATGTTGTTTTTTTTACCCCACCCTGGATCTTGGAGATGGAATGCGCGCCTTTTTCGGAGCTTGTGTTCACATCATCATTGGTGTTACATGGGTTCTCTTATCTTCCCTTGTTGCCCCTCACTCCAGGTTTCATCTTCCTGTCTTTGGGCGTCAGTTTCTTTGCCTATTTGGTTTCCTTGGCGGAGCACACCTACCAGCCGAAGAAGCGCTTGTCCACTGGAAGGGATTGGGAGGAAATGGGGAGCCGCAGGCACTCGTGGCCGAATACAGTTTAACCAACGACATGTGTTTTCCCTCTGAGAATTGACCGCGTTGATACCACAAGTTAAACAAATGATTGAATCAAGTTGGGAAGCTTCGCGGTTTAGTTCTGGTCCATCTATGGCGGCCTATGTATTACCCAGCTATGCTGTTCGTTGAGGCCAAGGTATTATTGTCCCCGAACCCGGAGCCATGGTGTTCTGGTCGATTTTGTGTGGAAAACTTGGAGAAAACTTACGGAAAACCCATGGAAGTTTCGGTAAAACACATAGACAAGGTTGGTGAATGGTAGCCCCATTCGTAGCTTCATGGATTAACGTTTGAGTTGTGCAAGGGATAGCAGAGGCAATCAGTTCTATGTGCTCTTGTGGGGGATGTCCAAATCTCATTCCAATCTGTTGGTATATAGTTAAGACCCTGAAGCATGTGAAAGATGAAACCATGTGTTTTTTCTCCATAACATCAGCTACAAAGCTTAGCCCACTTGTAATTAGGGTATAGCACCACACGGAAAACACATCAAATAAAGCGTTCACACATACACACATATATGTCTATATACGTTTGCATTTACATTGGTGGAGACAAGTATCTTTCCCAGTAAATCATATATAGATATTCATATTGGCTAAATCGAAAATCCCAGGACCCAAAGAAACAGGTCATCACCATCCACCGCTTCATCCACCACTTTGAGGTCCATCGAGGTGCAGCGCCTGCTTTCTGCCCGCCATGGTGGTGCCCCGCCGCCGCCGCAGCACGCGCGCAGCTGCAGCGTTCTCGGCGTCTGCAGTGCGGAGACGCAGCATTTCCAGCAGCAGCTGAGAGTCCAGGTCAGATTTCATGGCAAAAAATGGGATAGTTCAGCAACAAAAACCCTATCTATCGATCGATCTATCGATCTATCTATCTATCTATCGATCTATCGATCTATCTATCTATCTATCTACCTATCTATCGATAGAGATCTATCGATCTATCTATCTATCTATCGATCGATCTATCGATCTATCTATCTATCTATCGATCTATCGATCTATCTATCTATCTATCGATCTATCGATCTATCTATCTATCTAGATATATGATATACATAGTGGGATGTGACAAACTTGAAAATGAGATACAATGGAGATTTATCCACGAGAAATATGAGAACACCCTGAGAAATTAAATTTTGACACGTGGTATCTATTAAAAAAAGACCATGGTATTGAGGCAATATGGATCAATACTTGATGATAGCAATTTTAGATGAACATCCATAAATCTCAGTTATGGGATGTGACTCAGATCCACACCCGGGAGACCGACAAAAATGAGAATATTAACTTATAAACGAAGAGGTTTTGTTCTCGTCGTTGAATGTGATTTAGGCTTGAAATATGGATGAAACAAACCTGAATGGGGATAGAATGCGATTTAATATTGATGTAGATAATAAACCAACAATGGGATATGAATTGGGTGTTTACCAGCAAGAATCCAGTTATACGCCAGATATACTGTACCCAGTCGTGTGGTTGCAATGGAATTCGTAGCCAGCTATTTTATGTGGATATGAGGGGGGATTTCACTGGACATACCCAATGGCAGCTAAATCCCACCATTTTCCCAGATGGCTTTGCTGAAAATAGGGTGTGCCCAAATCCAATGGTTTATCATCATTTTACCCATCAATAGGCCAACTTACGGACATTCTTCATTATTTTGTGGATGAACCCGACAAGTAACCCAGCCCCATATGACCAAACTATGATGTCAAAGCATGCGCTTATTAGATGCCATACATGGTTCTGATATGTTTTGATGCGGGGCTGTGGGTAGGGTTCCAGCACCAGCAAGACAACAGGTATCATGTAGTGGACTCGTAGTAGACTCCTAGTGGGCCTTTGGGACAAGGGAGTGACCCATCAAAATGGCCAAATCCCTGGGAGTCGCTGAGCAACCCAGGGGCCTAACGGCCTAACTCACCATGACCAGAGTTCCACAGGCCCAGAAATGACCAGTGCAGGTGCTGTTTCTTGTGGTGGATACGGCACTGCATGTGAATACCGTTCCTGAACCGCAGAAATGCTTGGGGTCTGTGGCACCAGGGAGCGCTAAACCATCATTTTTGGAAATTGATTAAACTTCTCTCTCTCTCTCTCGTTGTTGTTGTTGTTGTTGTTGTTGTTGTTGTTGTTGTTGTTGTTGTTGTTGTTGTTGTTGTTGTTGTTGTTGTTGTTGTTGTTGTTGTTGTTGTTGTTGTTGGTGTTGGTGTTGGTGTTGGTGTTGGTGTTGGTTGTGGTTGGTTGTTGTTGGTTGTGGTTGCCTCCATTTCTGGGCCATGGCCGAAATGCATACATGGACTGTGCTGGTAGTGGTAACCCCGCCCTTTTCCACATATGTTTAGACATTGAACTCTGCTGCGCAGCTTCAGGGTAGGTTGTGCTGACATTTTTTATTCATCACACCATTTGATGGTGGTTTCACCAACCCAATTCTTACTTCCAAATGAGCACCTGACGGGTTGACTGGCAGCTTTGTTCCTTCCCTATTGCAGAAATCCCTTCAAGATGGGGCCATCCAACATACAGCTTCACGCCGTTTCCTAAAAGCATCCAGTTTTTTGACACCTCTGAATACTTGAACAGTGTCCCCAACATGGATGGCTCAATATTGCACATTATTCACCAACCATATCCTACCAACTACACCCAACTATTGTCTTCCCTCAGGCCAAGTAGATGCCAATTAAAATTCTTGTATATTCCATCATTTCTAGTCCCAAGCATCATATTGTTTCTATATCATGTATATCGCCATGTCATGCCATGCCATCCATCACAGCAGTTACCCAAATCGAGGTTTTCGTCTTGCTTTGGACTGGTTACTTTGTCCTGGCTTTCCTCTTGGCGGCGGTCATTGCCAGGCATGGCTCAGGAAAACCACAAAAAATGTTGGGTTCACTGGCGAAAACTGTAGCTTCATGATCAAGAACTAGGATAATACTGTGTGTGCATCTACCGATTTGCATATCAAAAATCGGTGGTTTATCAGTTTAACCATCAAGAATTGGAGGATTACCTATCAGAAATTTGGTTGTCCCAAAGGATACCAATTTGCCAGGTCGGTGTCTCTTCAGTTCCTGCTGGGGAGACTTCAACAGCTTCCGGAGGCGAAGCCTGTAACTGGAGATGGGATATGCCAATGCAAAAATGTGCAAAATGTGACAGAACCATATCCTTTTTTTTGGGGGTTTAGAAACGACCCATTTTCTTGGGAGGTGGCTTTCGTGCAATGCGAAACAATGTCTTGCAATCGAAGGCGATCCGCGAGAGCGAACGCTACGGCATGTTCCGCAAGGATTTGCTTCAGATCATGGCAGAACAGCGTGGCTTTCAAGCCTTCTTGGCGTTGTGTCTCACGTCATATTCCTATTGGTACTGCGTTGAAAACGGATACCATGCCTTTACACTTTGCAGTTCATTGGTGCTCAGTACTCACAATGTGGCGGAGCATCTGCACCAGCGGGTGGACTTTGATATGGACTTGGAACGTACGCCTGCCCCGGAGACGCCAAAGGTCACGTCTTCGCAGCCATCGGTGGCAAAATATGACCGCGACTGCCCGGGATGGGTTGATATGGTGGATTTAACGGCTGGGGTTGCCACGAGTGCTCGCCAATGTTAGGGTTGTCTCAAAATCTGGAATTTTGAAATCCCATGGTTGATCATCATTGTCCTCATCAAAGTGCTATATGTTGGGGGGCCCATCAATCTAGATGACGTACAAGCTGGAGATGGATGCCAGCTGAAGCTTTCTGGAAGATGATCCTGTTGTCGACTTTCATATGTCAGCCAAGTGGCTCAAGTGAGTGTTCTTGGTCATCTCCAACCATTATTCTTTCTCTATCACATCACACTAAAGATGCCCACTTCTTGCGTAGCGGTTGCGTTTGCATATCCTGGCTAACATCTAGAAACCATGTGAAACCGCATGTCCCAACGGACCACATCAGACAACTATACCCAAGTTCCTTGCTGAAGCATCGTTGTGACTGAAGTTCTTCCCATGTCATGTTGCTTCCAAGTTCGATCCCATTTGGGACGGCATCCACCATTTTTGATCAATGGATGGCTGAAATTGTTTTGAAATCCCCAGCCAAATTGCCCCACACCACCCCTGTGCCCTGGGCGCCACATGACCTATGGCAACCTGCTGGCGAGCTGCAAGGCTGACCCCGAGGCGTTTTCTCCAGGATGAATCAATGCAGTACCACTGAAGCTAGGCAAATGACAAATAATGTAGAGATAGAAAAGTCATTTACCACATTTTTAGTGGGATTGTTATGTTCCATGTTTTTTGGGGGGTGCTAAAGCCCGTCAAAAAACATATATATATATTTATATATATACACACATACAGATATAGATAGATATAGATAGATATATTTTGGGGTTTTCTGGGAGATGTGCGCATTAGCTATGCCCATGTGAGCCCTGAATGTTGTTGGTGTCAGCATTTGTTGCTTGTTGTCTTTCACCCAAGCTTTGCCATGATTTTGCAGCTGCTCAATAGCTGTGGCTCCATAGCCCCATTTTTTGGGGTCATCCCAGCAGCAAATGGGAAGACTTCGTGTTTTGTGCCACCACTGTTGGAACCCCACCTGGAGGTGTCGGTTTTGGCGTGTTAACAGCTTGGGCATTCGAAGAGGTGGGACCTGAACCAGGAATTCCACGGAATTCCCACGCTCACGCAGGGTGAAATTGTGCCTGAATTGGAAGTATGATGTCGGTTCAAGCGCTCGTCCAGATTGATGCAGACAGTAATCCAACATGTAAAGCCCAATGCGAAAATCACTCTTCGGAACACTGCGGTCAGGTTTCCATTTTGGAAGATGACCTTTAAATGTTCACCATCCTCATTTCTTGGGTGTTTCTCCCCATTTTTTCCATCTTTTCAGCACTTTCCCAGAAAAAAAGCCAACGGCGTCGCCACCGCAGGGATTTCAGGCCTCAGCGAGGAGCTGGAGCTGCTGCTGAGTCCACGTCGCCGAAGCGGGGCTGGGCTGAGTCAAGAGTTTCATGTATGATCTGTGAATCAAGATACCACACATGTAAGTCACATAACTGTGTGTAAGTAATATATATATATATATATATGTATGCCTATTACAATGTGTGCGTGTAAAAATATGTAAATATAGGTGCGTTTTATTTTTTGAATACGTGAAGAAGTAAATAAACGAATTTATAAGTAAATAGACAAACAAATAAGTAAACACATCCACACACACATATATATATATATATACATACGTGCATGCATGTATACATGTGGGGGTGGTAAACATATAAGTTTGGAATTCACCACTAAAAATGATGGCTTGTTTTGAATGGTAGTTAATCACTGTTTTTGCTTGTAAAGCACCCTAAGAAAACAACAGAACTTATCAATCCAGGGTTGACATTAGATCATCGCCGATGGGATACACCTCCAAGTATGGCCATTGAACCTTGAAACTGACGATTCAGCAGTGAATGAAATGGGGTAGCCTATTTTGAGACGGACCCATATGTGAATATGTGGACAGATGTGGATATATGGACATTGACATTGATTATTGCTGTGGATGTGGATGCAGATAGATAGATAGATAGATAGATAAAACACACACATATATATATAAATATATATATATATATAGAGAGAGAGAGATGTATAGACATGTATGTATGTAAGTGTGTCTATTCAACTTTTCCAATACATTGGCAGTCTCAGTGGCATTTATGCTAAATACATGTTCGGGTAATGCATGCAGCTAGCATATGGGTCTGATGCGGACCCTTCCCACCAAGGATAGGACATGGGAGAATCCAAGAAAATCACAAACCTTGGGAGATGATTTTCGCCGTACTTATTTTGTGATCAGAGCGCGGGCCATCAAAGTAGTGAAGTCGGTTGGATGAACGTTCCGGTGCATAGCTGGTGATCATTTGGACAAGGTGATATGATTGCCTTCTGGTTGAACATGGGAAATTCCAACTTGCAGCACAATCATCCCAAAGCTTCGGACTGTCAGATTTTGGACTGGAACAGGTGATTTTGGTCATGGTCCAGATTTCAGGCCCTGATTACTTCACCGATGTTTCTGGTAGACAACCATGATAACCCTACTGTGACTGGGGCATTCATAACCCTTACAAACCTCCCAGAACCTTTACTGCAATTCGGAACAGCATGGGATCTCTACCCATTGCTACCTCCATTACCACCTTGTGCCCCAAACGCTCCGGGGCTACTGTTGCGATTTTTATGGGGAGGTCTTTGGCTTCTGGTCAACGAACCGGGCGAAGGACCGCTGGCGGAGCAAACTGCCAGAGAGGCGAGCCGGCGGGATGGAATGTGGAAATGGACCAAAACCCTTTCTGACCAAAACTTGATATTTCTTGACATTTGGGGGCGTAACATCCAGTTCCCACTTTGGATTTCACCAGTCGCACCGCAGGTGCAGCGCTTCCTGCAGATCCAGCCCCATTCGCCGCCCTGGTCCGCCGTGGCGCTGGTGGATTTGGGTGGCCATGCAGCGGCCAACTTCGAGGTGGGTTGTTACAGTCACGCCACAGTTGCCTACGTTATTTGATGAGTTACATGGTGATTATGATTTGGTATTACTACTATTCTTATTGATGAGTGTTATCATTGTTATTTGATTCTCATCACGATTGTTACGTTTACTATGTGGATGATGTGTATTACGATTGTTACTACTTTTGCTATGGCTATGGCGCCTATGTTTCATTGTTATTCCCGGCGTTGCCACATGCTACGGACACCTGGGACCGCTGCAGGTGCTCTTGGAACGCCTTCAAAATGCCTTAATTCAGGCGGCCAGTGAGGCACCCACCGCGTCGTAGAGATGATATCCTTACTTTACTTTCGAATTATGGGATATTTGGATGCACACACACAGATATATATATATATATATTTATATATATATACAGTATATATATATATGTACATATATGTGTATGTGTGTGTATTTATTACTATTTCCAAAAAGAAAATATTATCTATCCAATTATCATCCCAACTATAATCCCAGCGATCATCCTCGGAAATGAAGTGATCGACCATTTTATTAGATCATTTCGTGGCTTATCAAGTGCGTTACAATCTCAATTACTCAGTGGTCCAATATATGATAGTATTTCCCAATATATCATATTATTATCCAATACATTGTGTTATATTATGATCCAATTATTGAATATGTTACTATATTATTTCCCAATATCTCATATCATTACCCAAGTATTGAATATACTACGATATCATTTCCCAACATCATGTATATAGAAAGATATATAAAACTATGTAGTATCCAATTACCATCGCAGTTTCAACATCAATGCCTGGCAGGCCGCTCGTCACACGCTGCCGCAGGCTACTCATCAGCAGGCGCATTCCGAAGAAACTTTTTGATTGAAAAATAGGGAAAATGATGGTAAATCATGGGATTTACGTGGGTTTTATATGGGTGTTAGGGAGTTATTTGGATCTATTTGGAATGATACAAGCATGGCAAAACGTGGGTTCTAAGTTTTGAGACAACCCCAAGTGTCCAGAAGGTAACTGTGTAGCGATCTGGAAGCTGATTTTAATCAAGTCTTTAAGTTTCAATATCCTGATAATAATAATTGTCACTAATAGCTGGTGATGCGTTTGCTTCCATATTGTTGTGTAACATTGCACATGTTCTTGCCAAAGAATTCAGACGCTGATCTCCATATTGGCTGCATTTCCATATGATCGGATCCCAGTTATGGTCGCTTCCCGGTCCACTTTCATGTTGGAAACTCATTTTTGGGTTTCATATGTGTCGTTTTTGTTGGTAAGATCATAAAAAGCCAACCTTTGTTGATGAATGTGATTAACCCAAAGATAAACCATCCCAGTACGCAATTAAGCTCAAACTTGGGGGGTAGTTTATGGCATTGAATCCCACATGATCTGATTTGACCTTTCAAAACCACGAAATCTGCGAGTTTTTGTGGTAATTCTTTCCACTTTTTCGAGGTGGAAGCTGAGTTGCATGGTGCGGTGCTGAACGCCCATCCCGAGCTGGAGGACCAGCTGGTGCCTGGGTGTTGAATGGGTTTGGGGTACCACATTTTCGGACAAAATTTGTTCAGCCAAACGGCTCATTTCAGGAGCAATAAAAAGCTGGATTCAACGGGAATTTCATGAACGGCAATGCAGTTGCACCAACAGAAAATCGGAGTTTGATGCAACGGAGAAATGGAGCTTTAACCAGCATGGGGATGGCAGGTCGACTCAGGGTAATCACCAGTTGATCTCTGATTTCAGTGTCCAGACTCGGCTGGACCGTCAACGCCAAGGCCCAGCTGGCGAAGGCTGGGACCTGACTTGCGATCGAAATCGACGTCTCTGAATTTCATGGTCCAGTTCTTCCTCTTGGATTTGTCCTAAACCCAAGCCATTGATCATTCTGTTCGGATTATATATATATACATATGCAATTATTACACCCAAATATAGTTGGCTATGCCATGATGTTTTCCCATCAAACAAAAAAAAACTTCATGTTGTTCAAGATCTGTTTTGATCAGATCCCATATTGCAAGGAGCATGAGCTGAAGTCCTGGCGACAGATGGCCGAAGTGCAAGGTGCTGCCCCAGTGCAGGCCTAGCGTCAATGGGGAAATCCATGAGAAAACACATCAAAATTCTGAGGATTTGTGGAAATGGGAGAATGAAGTGTTGTAATGGGTTGAATCGATTAATCATCAATGTTGATAGTTTTTTCATCCCATCCAGTTTCACAGGCCTATCATTTTTGGAGGTGATATACATCATGATGAAACACCCACATGGGTAGAAACCGGTGATGTGACATTTGGGGATATCCCCTGCTATGGCAAGTCCGTATTTTCCAGTTGCTAGCTATGAGCATGTACGTGTGTCACACTGGGGGATGGGCCCCCTAGATATTGTAATGGTTAGTTAATGGGGAAATGCTTTACATCCTGAAGGATCATTTGATATCCGAATTTACATCCAATGGGGTTCGCCAAACTTCCCGGGAAGTTGACTAAGTTTATGGAAACCGGATCTTTTTGATCCCCATTCGAACCTCAATCCGAATTTGACGTTTTTTTTTGAAAGGTACTGCCAAGTGCTCAAAATCAGCGCAGCCCCTATAGTGCGGGACTAGCAGGACTAACCCAAATCGTACTAATTACATCTAATTACTACTCACCATTAATCACCCTCAAAGTCCCATGGTAATCCCATTCAAATCGCAACCACCATTTTTGATGGTACCGTTTCGAACAGTTTCGAACATGTCGGACTCCAGCACCATTTTTTGTCCGACCAAGGCTTCGGCCGAAGTCCTGGGTGCCGCCGCGGCGCTGGAGGATTTGCATCAGAGCCCTCCGGGATATTTGGCGCGGCGCACCGGGCGCAGCGTGCCTGGTGTTTTTAAAGCTGGTTGGGGGGTGCAGAAATGTACTTTCAACATGAGTTCAGTTTTTGGGATGTTCACCGGTGCTTGGAGTAACCATGTTGGTTTCCGTTGATGAAACTCTACCCAGTGATTTCGAAGAAGATCATACCGGAATCACTTGTGATGGTGGAATGTATGGTGGTTTTGTGGTGTTTCTTTTACCGGGAGGTGATGGTGTTCTTGTGCGATTTAGTTGGTTGTTTTGATGGTGTTTGGAGGCTTTGTGGTCAGTTTTTTGGTTTTCAGGTGCTGTATCTTGGTTTTGATCGAACTCTTGTTGTTTTCTTGGGAAGTTGTATTCGTTTACATCGTGGTTGCGTCGGTGTTTACGAGGAGCAACCACCGCTATCTACCATTTTGATCATGTCTTGCCTAGAAAGATCCACCAAATCAAGTTTGGAGAGGTGGTTTGTCTCGCCGCTCCCTCAGGTGCCATATTTGCTCCTTGGACTTGAGCTTGGGTTGGTGGGCAGGGTGGGAGCCATGTGACCATGGATGGTTCATGTTGGGGTTGGAGCAGGTCAAGATACATCACTCAAACGGGTCAACCACGGTTTTATCCCAGCATTGAAGGCAGGATGGTCATCAGTATTACATGCAGGCATGGGGAGATGCGTGCACGGATCGCTTTTACCAAGAATCGTGGGATCTACAAGATTTACAGCTGCCTGCATGGCATGCATAGGTGCCATTTAGTACTCCCGACAAGGCCATTCCCACATCCAGGGTATGCCCAGGCTCAGCTACCTGGAGGCGTCCGGCAGCCCAAATTTCTCCTAGCTCCGGATATTGTTGACATTGGGAAAACTATCCATCAGTGGATTTTTGTAGTTTGATTATGTGTTGTTCTTGTGATCACATCAACTAGATATTACTTTGATGAAAATCGCAACCAATAGAAGACAGAAGGTCGCACCAAGTTTGGGACCGAGGCTCCCCAGCATCTTGGAGCATTGTGTGGGGATGCTCTTTGTTGGGAGCCGCGAGTTGGATAGGCCCAAGCAACACTTAGCCCCAAGGAATGCAAAAAGACCAGGTTATCCCACAAAACACACTTCTGGATACGATGAACCAGCAAGCGGTGGGCACAAAGTAAACATCAACCATGTCAACCCTGGATTAATAACCCCCAGGCTGTGGCAAATAGGCGGGGGACACCATTTACAACATTTATCAGAAAACATCACAAAATTGGGGGAGTACTTCCCTGACCTAATTAATACCTAATTAATAAACCTCAGTAAACCCATGGTAAACCCATGGTTCTCCATAGTTTTTTTTTTTTGCATCAGCCGTTGAGTCCGTTGAGGTGTGCGGACCATCGGCCGCCTCTGTTGGGCCTGCTGCACCTGGAGCGTTTGCTGCGCTCGCCCTTTGTGGACCAACGGGGCGAGGCCGTGGTGCTGGCGATGGTGGTTGGATGTGGATCAACGTGGATCAACTGGGGATGTGGCTGGATTAGTGGGACTCAATGAGACTCATCACACGCAGAAAGTGTGACTAATATGGCCGATATGGAGCTGTTCAAAGAGAAAATTGCTGGGCTGTCATTGTGCAGCCAAGGATTTGCACGCCACACAGGGTTGGAAAGAGGCTCAGACAACTGATTTTTCGAAAGACGCCAAGGGATTTAGGTGGCAAGTCCTCCTGATTTCCCCAAGAATGGGTAGTGCATCAAACAGAATGGACCATCTCCAGGTGTCCTTGAACTGAATCCACTTAGGGTTTTTTCATATCCAATGATCCCATCATTGCAGCGTCGCCTCGTGAATCAGGAGCTTCTGGCCGCTTGACTCGGCGATGCCGATGGGTGGGTTTTGGTGGACCGGACGTCACTGGCAGTTTGCTGATGACGGTGTGGAAAACATAATCAGCATGGGTTGATTGAAGATGAGACCTAATTTGGAAGAAGTGATGATTCGAGTTGCATGCCCCGTTTCCATTTGTGTTCCCCCCATCCCTTCTGCCACAAGGACCATGTTCTTCTACACTGGAACCCATGTCCCCCTACCAATGTACCCTCTCAAGATGTAAACTATATTACGGATTTTCTTCTCTCAGATTTGCCAGTATATTCCATACATCGGGCGAAACACCGGGATGCACAACACACAGAAATATAGATGTGTATGTGCGTGTAATGTATGCATGTATAGGCATGTCCGTGTACTAATTTATGCATGTAACATGCACATACATCCACGAGTTGGTGTTGAAATTCGTGCCCGAGGCCATGCTTTTGAAGATCCTCCACACACCGCCTGCACGAGAGAACAGCCTGCGGGCGCTGCTGCATTGCTGCCACTTGGATTGCGTTGGCAGATGAAGAGATGGGTGAATTGGTGGTGAGTTGGGATCGGAGGATGGATCAAGCTTGATGAAGGATATTTTTCCCTTTCTTGGGAGGATCCAATCTGCTCCAGTCTTGGTGCAGATTTTTCAGCTCTTCGATTGCTTTCTCATTGTTGTCAGCTGACATTCTCAATGATTTGCGTTTGTGATTCCCGTCATTTTCCTATTCCTTCATTTTTTCCATGGGTATTGCGGTTCCGTCCTCCAATTTTCTGTTGCTCCAACTCCCCTGTTGATGACTTCAGAGCCTAGGCGATGGCCATGCAGCGCAACCCGGCTACAGCTGTTCCCAAAAACCAATGTTTGATCAATCTCCAGCGAAAAAACTGAAGATGGTACTTGATAGTACATGAAAAACCGTGAAAAATGATCTTGTCAGTGGATGTTAAACGATTTTTGGGCACTGTTTCAGCTTGATGATTGTGCCAAGCCTCGCAGTCGAGGTTTTGGGCCTTGTCCGAGCACAGCGCCCTGGGTGCCCAACCCATCTCCGGCTCCGCGGCCAAAGCCGCCTGCGGAATTCTGCCGATTGAACCACCGGAGGCGGCCACACTGTGGTGATCCGTGGGGTTTCTTATGGCTTTCCTGGCACCCAACAGCCATATACCACAGATATACCGCTGATATGTCCAACCTGGAGTTGGAGGAGCTGGTGATTGCTTTCACCCCTTTTGGTAGTTTCACCATGTTCCACGTTCCCTCGCCAGGATGTGGATGACAAGATGCGCTCGCGAATGGAATGGCAGGTGGTTCCTTGGCCTCACGCGGTCACAATGTTCACAAAACTTGGGAGTTTCCGTCCATTTTTTTTGATCGGAAATGGTTCCCTCCTGGTTTCGAAAACTCCAAGCTGCCACTGATTTTCACCGATTTTGGATGGGA
The DNA here is from genome assembly GCA_003297045.1 of Symbiodinium sp. clade C Y103. Classification (NCBI taxonomy): domain Eukaryota; class Dinophyceae; order Suessiales; family Symbiodiniaceae; genus Cladocopium; species Cladocopium sp. clade C. The sequence continues at coordinate 150,293 of BGPT01001323.1, forward strand.
CTGCCTCTCCAATCCCCCAAAGACCCACAGATCCCACAGGAACCCCACGGCTAAGGATCAGATGATGAGCCACCCTGCCCTGTTGAATCTGCGGATGGACGTGGATCGCACCACCTTCTCGGCAACGATTTGGGAGTCGATCAGGTGCCATGGGTAGAAAATACTTCCAGGACATGTGCAACTCATAAAATTCCAGTAGCACCATTTAAGGCTGGAGGCTCTTTGGGAGCGAATGCAACGGGAGATGGGTGAAACTTGGGGGTTGATGAACGGCGTGAGGCACATGCTGAAGCGGTCGCACCTACTGGCACCTGCCTGTGCCGGACCCAGTGGGTGAAGTGATTGGGGCGCCCTGGCAGTGGAATGATTCCCAGATGTGGTACGCCCAATAGTGAAGCCATTTGTTGGCGTTGTTTTTAATCCCCCGGAATGGTAAATAGATGTAACTGATTGAATGAGGTAATGTTGTGGAGGTGTTGATACTGGTTTGAAACACTTAAATTGCAGATGAGATTGTGGCTGACCCAAGGTGCCGACCAACTGAAGCACCCCGTGGTGCAGGCGGATGGTGTCCACTGCTGAATTTTATCAATGGAAAAGGGAAAATTCTAACGGGAACCCCAAAATAGACAGTTGGAAGTTGGAAACCTGAAAATTGAGGTAGATCTCATCTATAACACTGTAACATCCTTCAAAGTTCTGTCTATTTGATGGTTCCAAACGCAAAAAGTGGTGATTCTTGACTGGCCATTTTGGAGCAGGATTGCATACGGTTCACCGTGGCTAATAGTCCAAGTTTCAGTACGGTACTATCATATATCACATATCATGTGACTGGTGCACAGCATGACCATTTCCTCGAGTCCTTCGCCAGGCCTTGTCATTCTGCATAGAGAGAATAGCCCACGTCAAGTCCCCCCACTCCTGCCTGTTCATGTTCCATTTCTATTGGATGTGCCATGAATCGAAGTTGGCTAACGCTCCAAGTTTGCGAGGGAAATCACCAATTTATACCACATTGGTGGAGTCCAGGTTTCTGGCCAACATCTCCGCAGGCCATGCTTGCAGCTGGCTTGTTGGTGCCCCGGTGGTGGCCCCTGCGGCTAGAAATTCCCAAAGTCAACAGAAGTTTTCTGCAGGCACCGGGGGAGAAGCCAAATTGTTGACGTTTGGAAATTCTGAGGCCCTGCTGCATTAGCACTTTATCGAGCTGGAAAGTCCCAAAATCGAGTGACATTGAGTGACTTAGTGTATATTGACTGCATACAAATACATATGTGATGCAAATCTGCATGTGATGCATATACATACTAGTACATACCTAGATATGCGCAGCGCATATGGAACCCCATGCACCTTGGTAAACCGTCCTGAAGTTGGAGGAGTGGATCACTGCGGAACATGCCAAGCTCTCTTGGACAGAACGATTGGAGTACAACGTGCAGGCACCTCCCCTGTGTCAAGATTTCTGGATCTGGAGACCACTTCAGTCTTCAATCCACTTCTGATCGTTTCGCAGCGGGATCAGTTTGTTGCAAGCCGTGCCGTGCGACCAGCGCCTTGTTCAGTTTCAGAACTTCACTTATGATTTCTTGTTGGATGGATCTGTGACGTTAGCAGATCACAAACCCAACCGTCTTCCTTCCCGACTGGGAACCATACTTTCCAGGTCATGCGCTCCAGATCTGAACTCCTTCGCGAACTCGATCGATTGGGAGAACCCGAAAAGGATGGCAGCGCGGGGGGGTCCACCAATGTGGCTGCGGCTGGATGGAATCCTGCAGTTTAAAAGATTTAAAAGGAATTCTGACTCAGCCAGATTCATGTGCTGGAAGGTCCATCATCATCTGTCTTGTTGCTTCAAGGGGTGTGGTGAGAATGAAATCCTTCGCAACCTTTCAACATGCCGCACTTTTTGTTCACTCAAGCGGGCACGCTGGCCGTTTGCCAGCTGTCCAGTTCACAATATCAACTGAAGGTGTCACAGATGGTTCAAGAATTGCCAGGGTCTCATTGGGGAGAGACCCCCACAAGAATCAACAGCACTGGAGGGGAACTAAGTCAGCTAGCAAGAGATCAAAGAAACTCAAATAGTCCCAGCACAAACCTAGGAAAGTTGCAGCTTCTTTGTGTGGCATTGAATTGGAGGGCCGCCGGCTTTTGGCACGGGTCAGCCAGCGGTTTCCAGCCCATGGTCAGCAAGAATGAGTTGGAATCTCAGGGTGTATGGCACCAGCCAGATTTGGTACTTTGGAAAAGCGTGCTCCAGCCCACAATCTAGTAGTCACAAATCTCCAAGTGCGTATGGTTCTCTAACCACCGATTTCTGACGTGCAGTTGTTTGCCTGGATTGGGAGATTGAAAAAAAACAGCTGAGATATGATGGTTAGTCTACCAGTGAGAGACGACCCGTGGCTGACATGGACCACCAATGCCATGACTTGCCATGACGGCTGAAGGATGGGGAGATGGTGGGCCCTCCCGGCTGAGGTCTCCTAAGCCGAAGGCCTGGGTCTTTGTCGGATGGTGTACTCGATGTCCCACGGAGAAGTTGATTCCAATTGGAACCACCTGGCAATCCCTACAGCCAGGAATATGATGGGATAAATGGTGGTTGCTTTCCACGAACACCACGACATGATTCCTTGCAGGTTCATGTTTCGAGAGCTTCAAAACCTTCAAAATCCTTGATCTGATTTGAATTGATTTACACGATTTGATGCAGTCTGGAAGTTCACATTTCTTGGGTCATTTTGACTTACCGACCATGACCTACCAATGCTGCAGGCAGAGGCCAAGGCGAAGGCATCCTGACCGGCAAGCTGTTGGGGGGCGCATCCATCCCCACTAAGAAATGATCATTTGATATCATTTGAATGCTTAAAAATGGACTCCCAAATTGAAGTTCATGTAAGTGAAATCCGTGAAATCATGTCTGTTCTTGGTTCGGGGGGGCTCTGCATCTCGGCATCACTACCTGTACTCAGTACCTGCTCTCCTATGGCGATTTGTGCCGTCCTGTTTGCCATCGGTATCGCCTCTAATACCGTCCTTTGATCATTGGTATTCCAGAAACACTGATATGTTTCCCCTCACCTTGGCTTAGTTGGTAATCAGCACGGCCCCTGCGCTAGTCAACCAGCCAGAGATCTGGGTTCTTCATCCCCAACGGGTATTTTACTGGAAGGGATTCATAGCCATACTGCAATGATTTTGGGTCACGCCACCTTTCAAGGTAAGTAGGTGAACAGTAGGTTCTGCCGCTGCAGAGCAGATAGCACAATCATCCAAGAATTGGTTGAAGAGAAACCCTGCAGCAAACCGAAGTCGAAGTCCATTTTGATCCCAAAATCATCCCAGAAATGTTCGTGAAATCGGCGCACTTGTTCGTTGCAATCCCATTGGTTGACCTGTATCTTGAATGATCTCCCAACAGTGGATCGATGCCACCGGCAGGCTGCCAGTTTGGGGCCCAAGATGTGCCAGTTAACTGGCTGGATTTCACTGAAGCTTGCGGGCGTTTATCATCCAAATTCATCAAAACTCTGGGTTGGGAGGAGCAATAGATGAGGTTCCCCGGTTCCCATCTCAGGGCGAGTAGAAAAGACATATGATTCAAATCCCTCCCCATAAATAATAAATACCCCTTAAAAACACTGGTTTTATTTCTCGGCCTATCATATAGAGGGAGGGATGCTATTTCTTATGCTCGGGGCATGAGATTGTAATATACTCGGTATATCATGTGAATTCATATTTGGTAAGATGCAAACTGTGGGATTGGCCTACCAGTCCTTGCCCCCCTTGCAACTCTCCTTGCGACCGACTCAGATGCCAAACCGCTGTTGGCAGCGAAGATAGTGGAAGTCCGCGACACGCACCCTGCATAGCTTGAGCATAGCTTGACAGCTTGAGTAGGACCGGTAGAAGAGCCAGAAAAAGTGGAGGAAGCAACATAAACCGTAGAACTTCAACAATGGGGATGGCCACTCATGTGGATGTACAATGATGTACACCTGTAAAACTTCACGCCAAGTCGGATCAAGGGTAAATTTGTCTTTGTGTGCTACGTTTTGGGGTTGCTTGGTTTGATTTTCAGCTTGATACATCCACTCGTCATTTTTGATATGCCCCTTTTTGGAGCACAAACCAATTTAGAGATAAACGCCTGTGTTAACTACTTACCGGATTCTCCCTTGGAATTTCCGAAGATTGGGAGAGAGCACCAACCAGAACGGGTCGCAGTGGGTCGCCAGGTACGGCAAGATGTCTGCGAAGGCGCGGCACGTGTGAAGCTTAGTTGGGGTAAACCAGTGTAGAATCGCATGAAAAGGACAGAAATTGCATTTTCATCTTTTCTGGAGAAACACTCCGAATTTCTTGTGGGCATCGCCTGCAGTTGTGCAACAGGTTTTCAATGTTGCTTTTCATGAGCATTCATGTCTTCATAAATCCTGGCATTGGGCTGACATACGTGCGGAGACAGACAGGACCCGCTAAGGCTCGAATTCACAACGGGCCGCTGCAGCTGCGAAAAGCACTGCCGCCCCGAGATACCACCGAATGGGCACGGATGCCCAACCTGGGAAGCTGACAGTGGAGTATCACCAATGGAAAGAACCCAGCTGACCAGCTCACATGATTTCAGCACACTTTTCCAACTTGGCTGATGAAACATCCTGGTGATCCAGGTGCGTAGCATGAAACAACCCTACTCCTACTTTGAGCCCTGGGCCTCAGAGATTGGCCAAGGGACCAAGGGACACGGAGCCGGTGATTTTCACACTCAAAGTATTTCCCAACTCCAGTTTTTGGCCAAAAATTGGGCGGCACAGATAAAAAGAGCACCGGAAATGCGACCAGCACAAGGATTTAGCAATGGTTCACTGAGAACATCTTCATGTTTTACCAGTTTCATCAGTTCCAACTTCCGTGTTTTGGCAGCGTTCCGCCAGCGATTCTGGTGCCCTAGGTCTTCGGCCAACGAACCGACTCCCAAGCCCGAGAAGTCCAAGGGGCCACCGCAGCTTGGGAAACCCAGTCAGATCACCACGAAATATGAAGGAAACCAGAAGTAAATCCAGAAGTAAACCTAGAAAGAAACAAGAAAAACACTTCGCATACCTCATGACTAAGTTCCCCGGCAAAAGATGGCCAGTTGTTGAGTCAAATCTAAGGTTGTGGCTTCCCATGAGTCGACAGCAGAAGCTGCAACTGGAGCGAAAAGCCACGAGCAGCGTCGCCTGGGACCTTGGAGGGTCCACAGCCATAGCATTTGGGTCCTGATCTCGTCCCGAGTCCACTCTCTTGTCATTTCACCATATTTCACCCTTCGAATCCCCCCTACCACGCAGTGGAACACTTGTCCATAAATTGGAGAACAACTGGAGAATCTTCGCCCAGTTGGATGGCTTGACTAAGGCAAGTGACAAGGAGAAGGAGAAAGAGAAGCCGTCCTTGGCAGAGCTTGGAGCCCCAGCATTTGAGCAGATGTTCCGTTTCACATGAGTGGATCAATCACCAAAAAATGGCAGAAATGGCAACACAAAGGAAAAAGCTGAGCCTTTGAGAACTTTGAGAATTCGGAGTCGCCCATCTGTCGGGATTTGTTGTGACAGCTCGAGGTACGATGATCGGACCCTCGGACGGCCACCTTGGGATGAGGCTGCAGCAGCCGATCCCCGAAGTGTAGCCCTGGAAAATGACGGGATGATTCTCAACTTTGGATCACTTCCCCATATATGCTCCACATTTTCCAAAGCAATCAACTTGGAATGTTAGTGGACATCAACTAGAAAGCTGTTCCTTTCTGTTTTGGTTTCAGTCGATTGGTTCTGATCTGATGCCACACCTTTTGATTGATGCGGAGGTATAACAATCATGAAATGTCTCCAAATGCCTTTCAGCTTATCTTGTGTTGGCTCAGTGGGAGTTTTTCCGTCATTTGAACACTCTTGGTTAGTGGCTGCCTCTCTCCGGAAATGGTCCTCTTCAGCTCTGGACGGAAGTGCAGGGGCATCACATCATGGTGTCGCGCATGAATAATGAGGCGCCGAGAAAAAAACCGGATAGATGTCCAGCAGCTCGAAGATCCTGATACTAAACACCCCAGAAACCTGGGTAATTTGAGGACCCCAATGAAATACAGATTTCACAGGGGGGTCGGGCTATATCCACGTTCTTTTGGCACATGAGTTTGAACCCCAGGTCGGTAGTTGAAAGTCAACTGATGGTATGATGAAAACCTAATTTTTTTGTTACTTCAGTATGATTGGAGGATGGCTATTGAAAAGTTCTCCAGCCATGGCTCCTCTCCACCAGGTTCAGAGCGGGGTGCGGGAATACTTTGACAAACCCAAGCGCAAGGAAGGCGACAGAAACCGCAGTTTACAGGTGGCCAATATGTTTTAAGTTGACTCAGAAAAAGAAGTGAAGGGGCTCCAAGTTGGCTCCAAACGAACTTAAGACATGCTGCCTTAGTAATATCAGGACGTTATGACCGTCACTCAGATGGGAAATGCCAATGATCTCAGCATTGAAGTGATCAATCTGGGGATCCAATTTACTTGTTTGAATCGCTTTTTGCATGTGGAAATTGAGTGATTGGGATAGAGTCTTCGGGTCGTTGACTTCTTTCGTGGATGATGAATAACAATGAATAATCCCTTTCGCAAACCCCTATTGTGTGGGGTTTCCATTGGGGGCTGACCTTGCACATTATTGGCTGCCTCAACCTGAGTCATGACACCAATTTCGCCAAGTCGAAAGGCGAAGGCATTCCCAGGATGCGCGAGAGATATGTGTGATCCTCGGTGGGGCAGTGCAAGCGCTATTTGGAATATGTGTATATGGACATCAAAACACGCACATATACAGATCATATGTTACTATATTTACACATGTAGATATATATATATATATTTATTTATTTATTTGGATTTTTGTGGTATACATATTATATATATATATATGCATGTGTATATATATATATGGATACAATATGCTATATATATATATGTTTATGTAACAATTTGACAATTTGTCTAATAGGTGTATATTAGACATATACTGATAAAGATAGATAGATGAGCAGACAGACAGATAGAGACAGAGATAGAGACGGATAGAGACGGATAGAGACGGATAGAGACGGATAGAGACGGATAGAGACGGATAGAGACGGATAGAGACGGATAGAGACGGATAGATACGTAGATAGGTAGATAGGTAGATAGGTAGATAGATGGTCCGCTTTTTTTGAAACAAGTAAGAATTCTACAGTATTCCTGGTGCAACAGTTGCTGCATCCGCCTAGGCTTTGGATGTTCCCATCCGAAACAACCTCCACCTGGCTCTCATAGGTTTACTGCATTGCGCCCTACGTTTTACCAACATCGACCAACCCATGCTGGAGCTTTTCTCCAACAGACATCCCTTTCACAATATTCTTGTGTCGTGTCCAAGAGTTGAAGGACAAATATACAGGGAGCTCTGTATCCGAGCGCCTTTAGAAACAAATATTTTCTGTACTTGTTTCCTTCCCATGAGACCCTTGGTGCAGCAAGGCCATGAGTGATCGACAGCTTGCGCTTGAAGCTCAGGAGTTTCGTTCAGGAGTTGTACATCTAAATAAAGAAGTATAGATAGGCAGATATCAATGCACATTGTTCAAAAAAATGAACTCACAACATGTGAGTTGGGTTCGAAGCCACCTGTTCGTCGTGATCCATGAAGGGCATCATCTCTGAAACTTCAGGTGGTACGATGAGCCTGGGAAACCAGGTGAGATGCGCCGCACGCTGTGCTCTCCTTAGGGAAATGGGTCGGGTCTCAAGTTCCCAAAAGTTGTTCCCAGGTGGATCTGAAGGCAAAATACTGATGTTCAATATGTATATAATATATATATATATATATATGTATGTATGTATGTATGTATGTATGTATGTATGTACGTAGGTAGGTAGGTAGGTAGGTATGTATGTATATATATATATGTATAGTGACCTAGTGACCTGGTTGTGCAATCTGTTCTGGGTTGCCCAACTGGGCTCACCATACCCAATCGTGACAGGGGTGTCATCTGACAGCCTCCCTATAGAATCATATACTCTAGATGCATTCTCCTGCCGTACACATGATACCAGGCCAAAGGGCCTGAACCGAACTCAGGTTCGACAGCGTGGGTGCATATAACATCGGTGGTTGCAAGGACTATCAGCCTGCCTGGCATGCTTGCAACGAAGATGTCATGTCACCAGTCCGTTGTTGGAGGATAGTTTCAAGTTTTGGATGCATTCTTGTTGGAAGAGCTTAGCAGACTTGGCAGCTCCCAATTCTTTTGGGGCTTTGCAAGTTCCTGGGATTCCTCCAATGTGCCAACACCTCACATCTTCCAGGTTGCCCTCCTACTGGCGCAAAGTCAAGGCTGGGCAATGCCGAGGCTTCATTGAGATGGGATAGATGCCAGTTTCAAGATGATCATCGCTTTTAGCAACCCCAAATAGATAGAAAAGTTGGACATCTGGAAATTAAGGGGAAATCATCATCATCATGTAGGGACCCCTAAAATCTATCGGCAAGAATCAAACAGTCCCATTTTGGTGCGATCCACGTTTCCCAGGATTGGTCCAGTCTGAGCTCGCCAACGTTGCCATTGGCACTGCGACAAAAGTGCCTCGGCTTAGCCGCGGATGTGAGCGGCTTGCGACGAACCTTGTAATGTTGGTAAACCATCCCCTAAATCACCATAAATAGGTGGTATATACCATTCCCAAATGGAAGGTTCATTATTGTTTTACCCACATTAACTATAGCTTTGAATAACTCTTGCAGCTGGGCCCAGATGTTGGGTCATGGCACAATGGCTTCAGCCTAAGATCGAAGATTTAGTGCAGGATCATTCTCTTGAGATTTATTGGTGGTTTCCACCAGTTGATGCATGTCCTAAAAACTGATGAAAACATTCCCAACATTTCTCAACATCAATTCTAGGTGTAATATCAATCCAGGATTAGGAAACCCCCCCGGTTTCCTAATTGGGTGTACCATTTATGAAAGGACACTTCACTATTTTGAGAACCCCCCCATGTAAAGTTATTAGCCTGGGATTTGCTTTTTCAGGATAGCTTTTGCAAGCCAGTGGCCAGGACCCAACCCTATGGCCACACAGCCGCTGGAGCTGTCCTGAGCCTCAGTTAGGGAAAACAACGGTGGTGCTTGGGGGGTAGTTTTGAGAAGATGGGAGGAGGAATGATTCAAAGTTTAACAAGGGTTTTATAGGGGATATAACTTATAACTATAGTTCAGGGGGGTTATAAACCAACTTATAAGTAGAGGATCCCACCTTGCACCCAAATCATCCATTCTGATCCATTCCAGTTACGACATTTCAATTCCGTCTTCCACAGGACCGGCGCACGCTGTACCAAGCACTGGCCAACATGCCGGCAGCCGAAGCAACCTTGCCGTGAGCCAAGTGGAGAGTGTGGCTACTTTGAAATGTCTGTCTCTTTTTTAGAACTTTTGCATAGCCTCCCTCAGATTGCTCATTGAAATCAATTGCAGAGCGTTTCATTTTGATTTCGCTGGGACACTGAGGTATTGGCGTGGCTGGGTTAATGCCTCAGGGCATCAGCGCCATGTTTCGCAAAGTCAACCAGGTTGACCAGGCTGATCTGATATTTCTTTGACCCAGCACTTAGCTGACTTAGCTGGGTTTTTCAGATGACTTGGGCTTTTGTGTCGATCTTTGCTGGCTGAAACATATCTTTCAACATGCTGAAACCCTTTGGTGGAGACAAAACGGCGACACACCATGGGTTTCTCGACCTCATCGACTTTGCCCACGTCCTGCGCTTTTTTTGCCCAGGTGGAACGTGAAGATGGTTTCGCCAAGGCGGAAGCCGCGGTGTCGCCGTCCCAAAAGACCAGGCGGGTCCGTGGCCGTGGCAATAACACCATGGAGGTTTCGGAGGTTTCAGGTCTGTCAAATTTCAATAGTTGAGAAACGATTTAGATGGGAATTAGTGGTTTGGAATCCGCTCAAGTGTCTAGTTCCAGTCATGGGACCACTGCGAATGGTTTCAAAACCGTACCACCTACGAAAAAACCTAAAAAACAACATTTAAACAGCCTTAGCCATTCTGGAAGTGGAGTTATCCAAGTTTTCCCCTTGTTTGTGGCTGAGTTGGACACATCATTCTGCAGCAGTTGCAGGTGGAACAACTCCTGGCAAGTTTGCGCCCAGGCGTGGCCAGAAAGCCATCAACTGATGTGTTTTTCGACCGTTTTTCTATTGTTTTTTCATGGATTGTTTCTCCAATGTCTTACTAAAACCATTGATATCACCACAAGTTTGGGAATCGTTTTGGGAAGTGGCGCACCGCTGCGACCCGTGGGTCCTGATCGCAAAGCATCCCATTTTGGGGTGCCAAATTTTGACCCAGATGCCATCGAAGTGCCTGTCATTTCTCAATACCAGCTGCTAGTTAGCTAGTTGATGGTCAAGCCACTTCAGACAGGCATCTTTGGAGCGTCCTTGGAACAAGTCTGCCAGCAACTCTCCGAACTTCCCAGAAAATTCAAAAGTCACTTTGTCCGGGCAAAATCGTCCAATTGTCATCACTGGGACCCATTTTGGATCCGGTGAATTCTCGGGGCTGAAATCTTTGGGCGTAGGAGTATAGTCCAAGGCCCACCGACCAGCTTGGCCCAGGGCAATGACGAGATGAATTGGAGACTTGGCTTCGCAACAGTGACATCGTGTGACTTCGTGTGACATCTCTAAAAAAGAGAGTTGACACAGGATAAGTGACCTGTACCTGGTGAGAGATGGAACTGCAATGAGGCGCTGTCGCGAATACTTCTCAGTGCCTTTGGGAGGCAGAAACGGGAGCCCTGCTAGAGCCACGGGGTTGCTAGCTGGGCAGAAGGGCGTTCTCCAGCTAGGCGAAAATGCCAAAAATGGTAATAGACAATTTCCATAAATTTCCTACAAATTTCTGCTTTCTATCTGTAAATGATGTTTCAATGGGAAAATCATCTATAAATGGGGAATAAAGCTGAACCTCCCCAAAGCCTGAAAATTCTTTAATAGCTTCGCAAGTTGACCCCCACAATCCGTTGGGATATCATAGCTACAGCCATCAAAGTTCCCGTTGGAATGAAAGAGTGAACGTCTATTTCACGGTTGCAATACTGCTGATATTTTTCTTGTGTGTTCTCGTATGGTCGGTCTTAGCAATTCACCATCACCCGTTCATGCATGATCACCCCCATTTTCCCATCCAAAATCTGGATTTTCCGGCGCTCCAAAATTCACACATGGCACTAAGCATCATCAAACATCATTTAAACTTAAACAGCATTAAACAATTTGCCCCGCACTGTCCCATGCAAACACGCAAATGTCCCGGGCCAGGGACAGGGCGCTCCATGGCCAGCACGCCGTTGTTGAAGCAACCTTTAGCACTTGGACCAAGGGCCCAATGGCGGAGAGGTCGGGGTCAACCGTTGAACCTTGAAATTCTTCAGCTTTGTTCGATTTCGATATTTGACAATCAGTTTGATCAGTCAGTGGATTCGAGGGGATTTTCATCATGATGTCAGCACTTGAGGGGATCATAAGATAGGTATTCACCCAGATTCACCCAGATGCATGTTTTGTCAGATGTCGGATCATATTATTTGCAAAAACCGTCGCTATTGATTTCCCCCTGGGAAAGGCCCTGATTAGATTCCACCAGGCTAGTTGACGTTCCCAAAACATGAACTGCCTGGGCGAGGTTTCTGTTGTCATGGCACAACGGAGCCAGAAAGATTTCCAACAAATACCAGTAAAGTCAAAAAATGAAAGTCTGGCCCTTATCCCTCAACCCCCGTCCAAAAGAAAAAGAAAACCGAGGCCACAACTCTGGAAGAGGCGCTGGAAGAGTTTCACCTCAATGGGTCGCCCTGAGCGCTTCGTTTCGGGGCCGAAATGGTGCAGGCTTCGTGGTGTGCCGATTTCTGGCGATTCTCTTAGGGGAGAGCCGGTTTCAAATGGATGTACTGATGATGTATGGCATCATGGCATCCTGGGATTTTTGTTTGAAGTTGCAGATGATCTTGAGCAATGCGGATTTGCCAGTTGGGGTGTTGCGGGGGCCTGCTTGGATGCAGGTCAGCTGCAACTCATGCAAACAATGCTAGCCAAAGTAATCGCGTGAGAGCAGTGTTTGGGGTGATGTTGGTGCGCCACCCTCTGGCAATTTGACATAGACCATCATTTTCATAGGTAAATCATCAAAATATGCATGGACCATGTTCAATAGTTTTGTTTAATTTACCGAAAGTATTTGCACTGGTGCCAAGCCATGACTGCGCGCGCCCCGGCTCGAGTAGCATGACGTGCAACTGAGCCAGTATGCCACCACGTCATCGGTAGATTGCAATGATATTTTAGCAGCACCGCAACTCAACAGATATATCATCCAACACAAGTCGGAGAGAATGTTTAAAACCATCATGCAATCCATTTTTCCTATCCCGGCGAGCTTCATTTTGAATGGACGACATTCGCCATGCTGCACCCGTCAATCAACGAGGATGCGACTGCCAAGTTGCTGAGATTTTGCGTACTGCAAATACCATCAAAAAAAAAGACTCCAAAATCGCATGAGCAAAACTAAATGTAATTTAAGATGAAGTGCTTTACTTTTGTCTTCTGAATTTGGACCGATGCCCACAGCAAGGCAGCTAGAGAGGTTCGTTTTCAGAGGAGGATTTGCAGATTTCACCCTGATTCCTTGTGCATCTCGTTGAGAAGTGGAATTCTTTTGTTCCAGCTTGCCACTAGTCCACCAGTCCATGATTTTCCAGGCTCGAGCAATTTGAGTCAACCTTCCCCCCTTTACCGTTCGCCTTGGTTCCACCATGGCATCCATCAGCTGCGCCTTCGCCTCACTGGTGGCACTGGTGGCGGCGGACTGTGAAGCACCCAGCAGTTCCAAGGCCTTGTTGCAGTCCAAGGCGCTGTGGTGCCGGGGATGGGGGAAGGTTGCTGCGCAGTATGTTATTTGCAGGGGGTAGCTACCATTTTTGGATATTTTTGGTATTTCATTGCTGAAATTGGGGCGTGTCCCTTTTCTTGGGGTAAGGTTTATTGAATCATCATGCCGTGAGGAAAATCAAGGGTGTTCCCACATGGCTTGATGCAGCAATGATAAACCGGCCACAACTTACAAAACAGTCCAGTCATGTGGGGGACGCATAGACATTATCTTTGGTTTGTGCGTTGCAGCAGCGATTTTTGCGCAGAAGTTGGCAGGTGGGCACAAAGTGATGAGCCGATTCCCAGCTGGAACCCCCTGTGGTCCTTTGGCAGGTCCATGTCGAAGATTCGGAGCAAGCCACCGTGGACAAATCGGGCGCATGTTCCTTGAAGTCTTGGAAGGTTGGTGTGGTGCCACATGCATTTGCAAACGGGAAAGGTTTCCAGAATTGAGAAACCGATGCAATCTGACAGCTTTCGGGTCCAGAGATATTTTGGATTGTGGAAGATGGATTGATTGTATATGCATATGTTTACAGATGTAAATGTAAGGCACGCGCAACAACAATGGCACCATCAGGCTTGGAATATAGATTCAGAATGGGGTGTTGCCAAGCTATCGGATTTTTTTATCGGCAGATCTATCCCAATCCCTTTTTTCCTGAGGCGACTATGACGTCTACATTGGCCGCAGTGATTGGGGCTGGGACAAGCACTGGGCCAAGCGCATCGCTGCTCAGCGAGGAACCAACCAATTGATCAATTAGGGGTTTGTTTTACTAGTCAAGGGTTAGCGATATTCATGGGTTGCACATGGTTGCCCCATGTCCCGAGTTGGTCATTTACCCATACACATTTGTATGACATGTTTGTGTGCGCTTGTTGACTCCTCATGCTTCCCATCCCGACCTATGTTTGTTTGGTGTTTGTTTGCATTCTGTTGGTATCCGTACAGTACCCGGTGTTGTCCTGTTCCGAACTGAAAACCTTACCATGGTGATGAACAGATAATAACAGAGCAACAGAACATAAATTCCAGTTATTAGCAATTGTTCTTTTTGCCTGGCAACTGGTTTCAGCAGTCATCGGTGGTTATTGGTTTTTGATGTTCCACCGTGGTCAATTACAAACCCCTTCCATCATAAATAGATTTTATGGTTTAATCCCATGTTTATGGATTAGGTCGTGGTAACCATATCCAAACATCATCCATATTTGGCAATTACCCTTTACATCCCGTTTTTATCAATTTACACCACGATGAAAACCCCCCGGTTTTCACCGCATCCGGCTGCACAGGTCTCGGCGCCCAAGGGCGAGACATTTCACTTCGACGGCTGCAGAGAGGACGCAGGATGCGGGAGAGCCTTGGTGAAAGATTCATTCAGGAAATGGTTAAAGTGGAAGGATCATCTCACTTACTGGATTTAGCTGGTGAAGTTGAGTTGTAACCTACTGATTCGTACAAGATCAAATATTTACCAGGGTTGCCAAACTATATGGTTGAGCAACCGAAGGAGATTGAACCAGCAAAATTCAGAATGTCACCGACAAAGCTTGCGATTTGTTTGTGGTTTATGAGAGGTAAGTTGTTTTTTTCCACAAGGTTCAACGATCAATGCTTCTACGGATATACAGTTAGGTTGGTATATAAACCAACTTATGGGGGACTCCGGGTGCGATTATCCCACTATATGTTTGGAACCTGCCAAAATTGGCGATATAATTTGATACTGATGCGATGTGAATATGGGGTCAAAAACATGAAAGATGGAGGGTATAAGCATCAGACATGGGCGAATACTGATCCCAGTGCCCCCTGATGACGAAGCAGCCCAGAAGGGTATAAGACAACATTGGAGGACATTGGAGGTTGAAGTGCCCGTTTCAACCAACTATCAATGAGGAGCAAGGATATCATTCGAAAAACTCCGGGATTCAGCATATATACATAGGAGGGTCCTCACCAGCACTGAGCATATTTTGAAGCATCATCAGGATGATTTCAAACCACAGTGGCCGTTCACTGGTGTTAGGTGCCTTGATTCCTTGGTTGTTTTTTCTGACACCTTGTCTGAATTTCATGATATCCATTGATTACAGCTATTTGCTTTGAGGATGTTCCCATCAACAGATCTCAACAAATCCACGTTAAGAAGATATTTCCAGTCCAAAAGGGACATTTCTCCTCAAAATTCACGAGTTTCCCTCTAACAAAGTGATGTTTTTGTCCAGATCGCCGGGACTTCCGGATTTCCCATATCCAAAATTGGCCGGGCGTTCAGACTCCGTCCAGGTGGCGGCATCCACGTTTTGCGGGATTCCAATGGCAACGAGGTGGGCACCGGCACCTGTTGCAGCGGCCTCACCAACAAGGCACTGGGGCCAGAAACTCACCAGGAGTTGATCCAGCTGATCCAGTTGATCCATTGTTAGGGGGACAGAAATATTTCGGGAGGTTCACTGGCTGATTGATATGATTTTTAGGTTCACCTATCCCTTCTTATTGGTGATTATGATGAATATGATCCTCCAGGAATTGGGAATCGCTCACTTGGGGTTCTGTCCATGGGAAGACCTCCCAGAAATGGATGGGAATGCGACCTGATTGGGGGTGTGTAAATAATAGTGGTGATATATCTCAGATATAAAGGGTGTTTGAAGACCCCAACAAGAATGGGGATTCGAACATCAAATTTCATCATTTACAAGGGCCTTAAGGGTGGTTAATTGATTTTCCGGTTTCTTCACTACCTGGGTTTCCTCCAACTTTGATCCAGAACCGCTGGATTTAGCCACTACAAGTTTCATAAATTGCCAACAATGAAGAGGATAAGCATTCAAACATGGAAGTGCAACAATTAACAATCCAAAATTTGGATTTCACCAGCACAAATAAGTGATATAGAGTTTTTGCAAAGATGGGAAATCCCGTTAAACGGAGATGTCAGTGAGAAGAAGCAATTTTGGAGATGAGATGAGATTCCTTGCCAACTTTCACTTGGGTCTGTCCAATAGTAGGTATTCTCGAATAGGGGGATGATCCTCCAATGGGGATGATCACCGTTTTTGTGCGGACGAGGTATGAAAAGGGAAGGATCTATAAAACTAGGGATATGAACAACCAAAAGTTGAGCTTGAGCCAAAGGTTAGAGAACATAAACTTGCCTGATGGGAAATGCCACAATTCTTCCAGGTGCTGCGTGTCATCAGCAACGCTTGTACGGACCAGTGCCTTTATACCCTAGACATCTACCGGGGTGGACCGGATAACTTCGCAAAATGGTTCCAGAAGAACGTGCCTTGGCATGAAAGCAAATTGAATGCGATTTGTCGAAGCATTGGCCGTTTGCATTTTGGGTTTCCATCAGTTAAAATTTGATGATGGCCCGCCGCCGTTAACAACGAGTGCCGGGAGTCCCCGAGATCCCCACGGAAATTCAGATCTATTTTATGTTGACAGAGAACGCAAGGCTTGCCAAGGCTTGCCATGTTGAAAAGGAAAATATATGGAGATGTCATGGAGGACGCAGAAAAAATAGGAGAATTTTCGAGGGCCATGTTGAAGAGTTTCACATTAGGCGTAGGCTTTCCATGGCTTCCCTACCCCATATTCTGGCGCTGCAGTCGACCAAACCACGCGGAGAGACCTTTGCCTTTACCGGTTGCATCACTGACACCAACAACGGACAGAAATGCGTCACAGCGTCTCGGAAAAGCCCGATGATCCCAGAATTCCAGCATATTTCAACATATGTTAAACCAGAAAATTGATTCCAAATTATTTGGGAACGGAACATGAACGGAACATGATCTAAACTCGGCACTGCTGGCGGTTGCGGATAAACGGATAAAGGTTTGAAAAGGTGTGGATGCTTCGCCCGCAGCTGAGGATTACAACGTGGCAGATGGCATCCGCTATTACACTGACTTCATTGGCAACAGGATTGGCACAGGCGCCAATAGTTTTGGAAGATGTGGCTCAGCTTTCCCAACTTTTCCCAGTTTCCCCTGGGAATTTTCCTGTTTTTCCCCAGAGATTTTGCATCCGCACCGGTTCAAACATGGCGTGAAGACACCGCCAGGTACGTGTTGCAACTCGGAGACCAACAAAGTGGAGATCGCCGAGGAGGCCGAATTGACCAATCTGAATTGGCAACTCTGTAATGAACCTACCATTTGGGGACGGTTTATACCGCCCATGTTTGGTGATTTGGGGGGTGGTTTATTGTTGGGTTTACCAGATGCGTTTCAAAATCTCAATAGTCTTGAGAGTTGTTTTTTGGTTGATCAATGTTGATAATCCAAACTATGGAAGGTTTATGACATGATTCCGTCGGATTTTCCGTCGGTGGCTTAGGTTTGTCCCAAAAGCTGCAGCTATACACTCCAGATTATCAGCAAGTGGCCTGGCAGGGTGCTGGGATGCTGTGGAGTCAAAATTTGAAAATGTTTGGGTCAGTTTTCGTCCATGGTGGATTTTGATGGATCTTGGTTGGTTTTATCCACAGCTTCATCGCTCCAGGTAATCTTCGTTCCCTACTGGATCCCCGAAGTTAGTGTGTGGTCAGAAGCGTGTGGGAACGAATCTGTGGGAGTGTCAGAATCCCTTAGAGTTAGAGTGTGAGATGCGTGTGGTTGAATTGGTGAGCTGACAATTAACCATGGACATGTGTCCGTAACTCGGAAGTTTATGAACGAAATGTCCTTTGTGAATGTATTCCCTATTTGAAAAAGGGTTTTCTCATCATTGTCCCATCATTTTCCTCGTGAAAAAACTGGTTTTCCACATCATTTCTGCGTGATTTTCCGATTCTCTGGTGAGGTACGCAGGCTACACCTCCCTGACGGGCCTCGAAGAGATGGACCTGGGCAGTTCTAACACCATCTCCAGCACCAAAGTGGTGGAAGACGCCGTGTTTCGGTGGAAAAATGGGATTTTGAGCCATAGAAATCATGGGAAATGGTAAAATGGTGGGGATGTAACTGGAAATCTATGGTTTAGTCTGGGAAAATCATCTATAAGTGGTTGATTTGATGGAATTTCAAGGCGCAACCCTGGATTTGCGGTTCGCGGATGATTTGCAAATCTTTTCCCAATGGGACATCCACTTGGGGAATCGAAAAAGGGAATATGTGGAATTTCTTGTGATACATGGTGATGTACGGATGACACATGGTGGATTTTCTTTGGAATTCCCAAACTTTGGATTTTGACCCATAGAAATTGTGATGTTTTTTGGACAACGCTGCTGGATATGAACGGGATATTGATGGGGTATGTGATCAAACTGATCAAACAGCTCAATTTTGGATTTTGATTAGAGGATCTCTGTTGAAGATTTGGACTTAACTCCCATTCAAGATAATGGTTTCAACCATGGATATCCCCAGGGGATTTAATCTCTAGAAATAGGGGACAAAGGCAAGAACAATCAGGATGTGATTGGACACACAACCATGGGAAGTTGGTCAAGAATGGAATTTACTGTGCCAATGTGAGGAAACAGTTTGAGAAACGATGGGTTTGTCCCAGAATGGGTGAGCAACCAGCCAAGGCTTGGGAAAGGGATTTCCCATGATTCAACTTGTAAGCCTGGGTCTATCGAGAAATTGGGGGGTTCCCTTCTCCAAAAGATGGTGTAAAGTGTAAATAACCAACAATATGATACCTGGATGTGGCCAAAAATGGATGGGATATCCCACTTTACGGCACTTGAATAGTAGGAGGAAATGAGCTTTCAAGCCGTGTTTTTGTTGGTACCAGGGGGTAATCTAACCTGGCCAGATGGGAATCTTGGCTTCCATTGCCATTGTTCATCACCAGAGGGTAGTGGATGTGATGGATGTGGAAAAACCCAAGTACCAGAGCACTCCCATACTTAAATACGGTTAAAAGAATCCGCAAGGAGCAACTTGTAGAATTGGGTATGGTTTGTGATTGGGTGTGCCATATTCAAAGCGTCCACAAAATAGGCATGTTTCCAACGACTGCAAGTGCAAATGTCCCCAAGCTGGCTAGCCGGAAAAACCTAGCAAGGATGTAGCAGTGTATGATTTGCCCGTATGCCGCTGCAATCTACGAGGGTTTCCATCAAAGAACAAGAGGACTTGGAGCGTCACACAGTGATGATTTCGGGTATCGTTTGATGGGCCTTCCCTTTGCAGTAAAAAGGTTGTTGGTCCCCATCTTTCTTCTGGGCTCTGGGGCATGAAGAATTTTGCTGCTGGTTTGCTGGTCATTTCTGTGAGGAGTCATTTCTCCAACTGGCGCCTACACCACACGTGTACATGAATTGTCCACGGCTTATATCATATAAATATTTGAATTATAAACATATTGTATGTTTGATGGTAGTGGCATATCTTTCTACCTTGGGATTCCCTGAGCCGCCCTAGGAGAACGAGCAGTTCACAGTGGACGGATGCTCCACGACAGTTCCCCAGGGCAAGGTCTGCAAGGATAAGCACGGCATCAATGGAGGAGTTCGTGTCATAAAGACGCTGGGACCGAAACGAGGAAAGGATTGATCCAGACTATCCGTGAGAATCTGGCGAATTATACATATACAGGTAGAAGTATAAGTATGAGTCCGAGTATAAGTATAATTGTCTATACATTTATCGGGAATGCCTGGATAGTGAGACGTGAGGGGGGATGCAAGACCCGAGTTATCCCAGTCCCCTTGAGAAGCCAAGGAACAAGAAAGGACAGATCGTGGCCACCGGAGACTGCTGCGCCAGCGACGCCCGCAACGATGTGAAGCAGGTCGGGGAGGATTGAAAAACAAACCTGAAAACAATATTGCTATAATAATCATCATTGAAAAATGATGGTAGTTGGATAGTGGTAATGATGGAAGATCAGGATCAAGAATCATATTGTAAGTAATGATGATGATAATAGTTGCATGATAATTAGTTACTTGAATGATAACTTGGACAGTATCCTACATATTAGCTAATTGAGTTTGCCCAGGTGGTGCCGGGATACCATGGTCATATATGGTTCTACATGGAGCTTCGCGCATGTTGTTTAGGTCGGGTTCACTATTGGTAAGGGCATGGAAGTGCTACATTTGACCATCACGGGCAAGGCGACAATAGCCTCCAAACTCAAAAGTCCCCAGCTAGAATGTAGCGTAGGAAGTTGCAAACGGAGGAATCCGAAGGACTTTCGAAGATACCGACATCGGGTGGATTTTTGCGGGGTTCGCAGTGTTCCCAAGCGAGAGTCTCCACCATCAGCAGTTGCCAAACAGAGCTTTGAAACAATCCCTGCAGGAAGCATACAAGCTACTTAAATTCCCACAATTGTTGAGAATTATATTCATTATCTTGTTAGTTAAGCCCAATTGGGGCAAATTGATTTATCCATCTAGTAGTTATGTGTTGCTGATTTCTAGGTCAACGGCGCCTGCACTACCTCGCGCTGATGCTTCGGCTGTTTGTGTGGCGAAATCTGCGTGACATGAGTGGCAAGCTGGGTCGGTGGTTGGAGAAGCGATTGGAAAGAATTGTAGATGAACGGTTCAACTAGATTAGATTAGATTTGGTATACCTATGCTACACAAAGAACATTTAATCCAATTACCAGGATCGAAACTTCAAACTTAGAGGGGTTGAAGTTTCTTGGGAATCCCTTGGACCTCTTGAATCTTGGTACTCACAGTAATTCGTGGACAGAACGGATTGCACTTCTCCAGCTCTCCATTGCGCAGCATGGCTCGAGCCCGCCATCCCAACTGCAACAGCCATCAAGTGGTTCTAGAATGATTCCCAGCATCAGGGTGGAATGTGACATATTTCAATACTTACCTGAGGTGTTTGACCAGGATGAAACCCATTAAACATGGGATGAAACCCATCGAAAAATAGTTTGAAATTTTTAATCTTCTGTGATATTCTTACTTAAAAAGTTGTCAAAATCGACCGCGAGGAAATCACAGCCATGAGCGGAGCCTGGACCTATGGGAATTTCCCACAAGGCAGGGGTGTCCCCCATCCCCGATGGGTCCAACAGTATCCAACGGTGACAAGGGACGTTCGCTTAGGTATTTCTGTGGAAAATATCAAGCGAAGATGTTTACAACGATATGGACACCCACAACTCCCATAACCATCATAACCTTGCTTCAAGGGATGGTGGGCTGACCAAATTCATGATTGGGAGCTCTGGTCCCACTGCAGAGGCTGTCGTGCCCATGTGGTGCAGGCGCCCGCGGCCACCTTTTTTTGGAGGGGACCATTTTTGTGGGTGGGTAGGATCAATTCAATGGTAGGCTCAGTGGATTTCAATGATGATTGAGATGTTGAATAGATTCCTAAAGTCAACCAACTATCGGCCAGGATACTTGATCACAGGTTGATCTCGTTATTCTCCAGTTCCAGCTCTTGCTAGCGCAGGTGGGACTTGGAGACAACCGGACCTTTCTACATGACTGGGGAGATTCAAATCCCAATCTCGGGTGGTGCCTTGGCTGTACTGGATGGAAAGTTCCATCTGACAAGATCCCATGACTACAAGTGGCTTTTACCTTCAAGTCGGAAATAGGTGTGAAATTCCTGGATTTTCCGGACTTCTTCCCCCAAAAAAAGACGATTTGATCCTATGGGTGTCCCAGACTGCCTTGGAATCCAGGAAAAGAAAACTGGTATCAGGTAACCGTTTTGATCTCACACTAAAATCATCCTGAAGTTTACAAAATTCACCAAAGAGAAGAATTTTGATGCTATTCCATGCAGATTCCCATGCTTTTTCAACATCAACTCCCGGTTTCTGGGGTTTCTGTTCAGGGTGCTTTCGGCCGTCTCCCGCGATCGCGACTTCTGTGGTGTGGCCGTGGAACCGGCGCCTCCGTACCGTACTTGGCGGTGATTTTTCCCGAATGCGTAGCAAGGGTTCCCGTTTCACTCTGGGGGTTTGGGGGTTGAGGGTGTGTTCGCCGGATGTTGCGCAACCGTTCGCAACCGTCCGCNCGAATGCGTAGCAAGGGTTCCCGTTTCACTCTGGGGGTTTGGGGGTTGAGGGTGTGTTCGCCGGATGTTGCGCAACCGTTCGCAACCGTCCGCAACCGTCCGCAACCGTTCGCAACCGTTCGCAGCCGTTCGCAACCGTCCGCGTGAGGACGCTATGGCCGTGCCTATGGGGGAAGCTGCAAAGGAGGTCATTTTTGGACGTTTCAGACGTGTCGAAACGTCAT
>BGPT01001324.1:4092-37003 GCA_003297045.1 Symbiodinium sp. clade C Y103
TGGGCGCTTTTTTGCGGCCTCTCCGTCCTTCACTGCCATGGTGTTTTCCCGTCCGGCACCCATGTTTTGGTCTGACTTTTCTAACTTTTTCAGATTTCACATCTTTTCTAATTCAGATTTTCTAACTTTTCCAGCCGCAGCAGCAGCAGCACCAGCAGCAGCAGCAATAGGCGGCAGAATGTGCCGAAAAATGTTCTTTTTCTAAGGTTTCAGAAGACACGTTAGACATTTTTTGGGCGCTTTTTTGCGGCCTCTCCGTCCTTCACTGCCATGGTGTTTTCCCGTCCGGCACCCATGTTTTGGTCTGACTTTTCTAACTTTTTCAGATTTCAGATTGCTGCAGCAGCAGCAGCACCAGCAGCAGCAGCAATAGGCGGCAGAATGTGCCGAAAAATGTTCTTTTTCTAGGGTTTCAGAAGACACGTTAGACATTTTTTGGGCGCTCTTTTGCGGCCTCTCCGTCCTTCACTGCCATGGTGTTTTCCCGTCCGGCACCCATGTTTTGGTCTGACTTTTCTAACTTTTCCAGATTTCCAGATTGTTGCTGACTGTAGGCTGACTGTAACTCTTTTAGATATGGGTTCTTGGTGCTGGCCGTAATTCTTTTAGTGCTGACTGTAGCTCTTGTAGATGGGCTTCAGACGGCATATTAGGCACTGTTTGGACATTTTTTGCGGCCTTTCCGTCCTTCACTGCCATGGTGTTTTCCCGTCCGGCAGGCAGCAGGCAGCAAGCACCCGGCAGCACNGGCACTGTTTGGACATTTTTTGCGGCCTTTCCGTCCTTCACTGCCATGGTGTTTTCCCGTCCGGCAGGCAGCAGGCAGCAAGCACCCGGCAGCACGATGGTGCGTCAAGTCATCAAACAACTCATTGGGGAATCAACTTCCAGGAAGTATTCGTTTCCGGGGTCGGCGGCAGGGGCGGCAGCCCTTANGCACGATGGTGCGTCAAGTCATCAAACAACTCATTGGGGAATCAACTTCCAGGAAGTATTCGTTTCCGGGGTCGGCGGCAGGGGCGGCAGCCCTTAAATATATATATATATATATGTATGTAGAGAGAGAGAGGGAAAGAAAGTCAAATGCACAACATCTGGTTCATTCTTCGTATTGAAGTATCCAAATGGCCAAAGTTTGACGCATTCACCTCACATTTAATTGCCCCTGAATAGCAACACATGAAACTCCTAAATGTAGGTCTTCACAATGTGGTAAACCCAACAATAAGCTATCCCCAATACTGCCATGAATCGGTGGTACCCATTGAATCCCACTAAATCCCTTGAAGTCAACATTTTCCTGTTGCTAAAATTGCCACCATTTTTGTTCCCACGTGCCACCCAATCATCCAGGCATCGAAGGTGTATGGGCCATGAGAGCCGTTCAAGGACCACGTGCCTTCCCTCTTGAGGATCAGGTCCTTCAGAAGAAAACCATGGAAAATCCTAGAGGAAACCATGGATTTTCGATGGATGATGGGGAAATGTTGAGACGGCGGGTTGTTTTTCAACCACAACACCTCGTGAAGTTCCACAGCGAAAGCCACTTTGGATTGCAGGCTGATGCCAAACCGCTCATTCAACGCCTCAAAGGTTTTTTCAACCACCAAACCTCCTGTTTCCAAACCACTGCATGTAGTACCAACCACCAATGGCTTCTTTGCAAGACATTGCAAATCTCCCTCAAAGCTGTGTGCTCTTCAGGGCTAAGAAGATCCATAAAGTAGTGGGCCGTCAAGGACAAATCGGGCTTTGACCCCTGCAGCCACTGCAATTCATTGGGCGGAAAATTTAGAGGAACCCCCTAGATTATACAGTGGATTTTGAGGGAAACATGTCAAGGGATTTACCAGCCAAATAAGATGTGTTTTATGTGCTTTCTCCATGTAAACTCTCCCTTAAACGAATTCTGTCAGACAAACCTCTACTCGGATCTGCATCTTGTATAGAATTGTTCCTGGATCATAACCTCACAGCCTGTGAATATACCGGGATGTTTTACATTAACTGACCGGGTATATCCCAGATATGACTTGGAGAATTTGTTTGAACAAGGAAAACATTGCAAAATCATGAAAAACAACTTCTGGTCATGGAAAATGTGGTCCTGATGTCACTAGGAAAAGGGCCGTTTCTTGGGGTCAGGTCATGACACTTTTTAAGTTCAGACATAGGATCTATTCCCAACTTTACTCAATTCCCCTAGCCATGATCTATGGTGAGGTCAGCCAGTTGTTTTGATCCCCTGGTAAAAGTTTAGCTTTCTATTGGCATATTTATATATGCAATATATATATATATGCAGATGCATATATGGCAAACCATCTACCAAACATGCTGGAAACCTCTCAATCTGTGTGGTGATCTGGCAATCCGCGGCCCAACATGTCATCGCCTTCCCAAAGTCTTGATCTTCCAAGCTCGGCACCTGCTTAGCACACAGCGACATTTACGAACTTCCAGAATCATTCAAAGACAGCTATCAACGTGGATCGACAAGGTGGTTTCCCCGAGTTATGTTTGTTGGTTTACAAACCGCATCAAACCACATTAACTATTGCTGTAATCACAATAACCGCTAGGGATGCTAGTTGTAGACAAACTAAGCAAACTAAAGGGCACCTGGTACATGTCAACGCTACTAATCTCGTGCCTCAGTGCTGAGGTCAAACAACCTAACCAACTTGGGTTTGTCTAAAAATAGGCTATCCTATGGTACCCAAATTCGCGGGGGTGATCATCGTTTTCCCCTTGTTTTCAGACCAAAATGCCTGTTGCGGGGTGACCTATGAATAACCCACTTGGCACAAATGGTTGAGTTTGAATTCGAACTTTCTTATCAACCCGACAAGCAGCAACCAACTCCGAAAGAGGTGAAAACTTCGGCCCTCATACACGTTCAAGCTTAGAAACCAACTGCCAAAAAATATGTAAAATCAACGTCATTGATGGCCAAGAGTTAACCCAGTCCATCTACTGCCCAGCCAAGGTTTGATGTGGGGGAGAGCACAGTGCGAGCCGTCTCTCAATGTCTTGTTGTCGAATTGAATCTGGTCCATTCTGATCCGTTGTGAAGTCCTAAATCTGCCGCCAACCCAATCTGAAGAGTCTCAGAGTTCCAAGCTTTCTAGGAAGAGGGTCATCCACATTGGGTTGGGATTCGTTTTCCCCACCGTTTGCAGATGATGTGCTATTTTCTCCAGGTGAGATAACCACAGGGTGCGAAAGAAACCCTGGAAAAAGGCACCGATCTTTGTGAAGGTGAGCAATCCAGAATTGGAAAGGGAATTCATAGAACATGTAAATTCAGTATGTATCTGTTTCTTTGGTAGTTCAAAACTCTACAGTCCTCGGGCAACTACCCATCACCAACCTTCTGTTTACCCAGCAGCATTCCCGCACTCTCCACCTGCAATAACTCCAAGCGCGACTCCATCTGCTGCTTCTGATCTTGCAACTCCTAGCGGGGCCGCTCCGTTGGGTCATAACAGCAAGTCAATATGCAGTGGTAAAATACGGATGAACTACCTGTCATTTTGTTGGGGGTTACTATAAACCCTGATGACTTGTGAAAAGATATAGTATCATAAATATAGTATCCATAGAAACCAAGAGGTTGACACCCAGGTTTCTACACCCAAAATGATCTCAGTCCACAAACAAATGGAAGATTGGGAAGCTTGTAGGATGGGAGCCCCATTCATTGGGTATGCAATTTGACCAATTGATTCCAACATCTGCTGAATCTCCAGTTCTCATGGCATGCCAATTTTTCTTAGGTGACTGCTTGCCGAAGGTACAGTACAATGGCTGAAATTCAGAACTGCTCCTCATGGGTATGATTCATGAAGTATCCCAGGTAGACTTTGAAAAAACCACTGATACTTCCCTTCGGAATCATGACATCAGAGATGGCTAGTGGTCGCATGATCAACTCATCGTGAAAATTGCCATGACTTCTTGGCAAAGCCAATCTTCAGACACAGCCACAATCATAGTGCTGGTTACATAATTTTATTGTATAAATATATATATGTATCCAATATTATCCAATTGGATCCCCATAGTATAAATTCAATTTGGGTTTGGGGGGTATACCGAGAACTTGCTGTTGACCAACCCACCATCAATCAAGAAAAAAAACAACTGGGCCTGCTGAAACTTCAACCACTTCTCCTCCTCCGCCTGTGCGAAGAAATCCATCACCAAGCATATTGGAAATCCGAAACGGATAAAAGGGGGTCTTCAATTGCAGTAAGGATATAGCAACCCCCAAAAAGATAGACAAGTAAAATCGAACATAACTTATATACTTTTCTACATTATTTGGGGTTACTATACATGGCTAGAAAAAGATCAGGTAACTGGGCAAAGCAACGGGTAAAGGATGGGGTGAAAGCACAGGGAGTATATCGTCTGATATATTCAAAAACATATGTATCAGGCAACATGGTTTTTATACATGCCTCATTGTCATTTCTTGCCAACAGGTTTTTTTTTTGGTGAGATCTCGAAAAGTAGGCATGTATGATCCCATTGAGCTGGCGATTCCTAGCGATGGAAAAAAATGTAGGACACCCCCAACCAAGGTTTTCCTGTAGATTTTCCCAACTATTGAGCCACCAGACAGCAGTCAACCACTTGAGAGGTCGGGCCACAAAGGCCAGGATGTGGAGAGCTGGTTGAAAACTGTGCTTATCACTGTAGGACAAACGTAATTATAGGGGACTGATCAGCCAAGCGTCATACAGCCGTTGTGAACCCTGCGATGATCCTCAAGAGTGCTGAAAGCTTCCAACAAGTAAGCGCTGCTTCAGTCCTTGTCTTGGGTCCCGTTCAATCCCCATGTCGGTCTATCATGTCTTCCCGCAGTTTACAAATCGCAGCTTTGTCTGCGATATTGCAATCCATATTCAAAGGCGTTTCGGCGTGTCCCACTTCACAAGGGGCGAGCAAACTGCTTCTATTAGTTGACTTCCCATTCCTCCAATTATCCTGTTCAGAACTAGGTCCCAGTTATACCGTCCAAATTCGTATCCTTGTTGTATCATGAATAACCTAAATTTCTGCGTTGACATCAAGATTTCGCAACTTAGAGGTGCAAAAAACACCTGTTGAATTCTACTCCATATGTCTTTGATCCTTTTCGTACAAGGTGGTGCCCCCCCCGTTCCAAGTTGGTTTATACCCCCGAAGTAGAGACATATCCACAATATTCCACAATAAAATCGGACCTATCGGAGATATTTGCACCAACTTAGCTAACAATCTATGAATTATCCCCTGGTTTTCCTTCAAATCGCTGGGTTTTCCCCTCAAATCCCTTGGTTTCAATCCCTTGCTTCAACCGACATCAACCAGCCGCGCGCCATGCCTTGCCCTGAGCTTCGATGCGATCCAGGCGGTACTCTATGTCCAGACCTGCGAAATCCATCGAAATCCCGCCGGAGGGCGGAACCACAATGGGTTTATAGGAGAAAACCTAGGGATTTGATGGGAAAACCCAGGGAATTTAATTGAAACACCCAGGAATTTTAGGAGAAAACCCAGGGATTTTAGGGGAAAATCCAGAGATTTTAGGAGAAAACCCATGGATTTTAGGGGAAAACCCAGGGATTTTAGGGGAAAATCCAGGAAAACCAAGGGAATTTAAGTGGAAAACCAAGGAAATTTAAGGAATTTATTGTTATTCCATTATATAGCTAAGTTGGTGCAACTGATTCCGATAACTTCAAGATTACATGTAGAGAAAATTAAGGAAAGATATGGGAATAATTATTGAGTACACCCACATTAACAATTAATTGCAAAAACATGTTCGATGAGAATATCAAGATGATTGCAACCAAATAACATTAGTATTGTTTTCCAAAAAAATAGAAACTCAGAAAATGCTGGATCACAGTGGAAACACAAGCATGCACAAATCAAGCAGCATCCAGCTTTTCACACATTTCGGCTTGTATGTGAACAGACAGAGGCTGGAGTATTTTTGAGTCATTGTCCCATTTGCTCCAGGACGTCTGTTTCTTCTCTCCTGAGTCTGGGTATTCGACTCGCAGATGAGACCATTTGTAGAGGAATCGGAAGCATTCCCGCGACCAGACCCATAGCAATGGCCCGAAAGACAAAGCAATCCACAGACAAGCCACTTGAAAACGCGCATCGGTGACGGCAAGAGAAAGCAGATCACCAACGTCTCGTTGCATCCCAATGAGTCATGACGGTTAGATGTTGTTGAGATCTTAACCAACAAATACTTACTGGTGCTTAGTAGGGAATGAGGGAATGAGCTATAATAACCATTAATAATCATCCCATTCCCATCCATTCCCCCATTCCCTACTAAGCACCAGTAAGACAAATAACATGAAGATAACAGTGTTTAAGATCCAGATCTTTCCCACTCCTGTCGCCGATACATCAAGATATGGGAATAGGTCAACCATTGAGACGCAGGGGACTCCAGTTTTTGAGTCTACCCTCTGGTAAACTGTTACATAACTATGGAAAATCACCATTTTTTATGGGAAAATCCACTATAAATGGCCATTTTCAATAGCTATGTTAGTTCACCAGAGGGTATTTAGTATCAATCATCAGAGTATTGGATTACCCAAGTTTGACTCATTCTCATTCTGTGTAAGGATCAGGAATAAATGATCGACCCAATTGGAAGAAGGTGAACTTCACCAGCTTGGGGATCCGATTTTGGGATTCAAAGTGGGTGAATCCGACATGGAGTCCATGTTGATCCCCGAAACGAAAGGAACCATCTTGACATCCAAGTTGAACTCAATATAGGGAGATGAAGCCATTGGTATTCTGAATTCCCGAACGGTTCCTATGTAGCTTTGGGTTGAAGCAGTGTGGACGTGGATTTGACAAACATAAATTGGTGCCCTAGGAGTTTAAGCCATCAAAATGTGGACACTCGGCCCAAAGGAATTGGGAGATGAACCAACCAGAAAATCTTTGGACTTCAGAAGTTGACCAACGAAATATATATTTATATATACAAACACATTTATAGCGTTTGACCGATAAACATGGAGATTTACATAGTGGCTCTGCAAAACTGAAGACCATGCTCGGTAATTCCTGTAGATTCTTAAAACTGCAGACTTCCGATTTGGAAAATGACAAAATCACCTGTCACAAATTCAGGTAGAAAAGACCGTGACTGAGATGGTTCACAAACCAAGGCTTTGTTTATATTCAGCCTTTCCCGAGCAATCATTGATCTTGGGCATTTGATCAGTGTATGCTTGTCAATTGGCACAATCATCACAGAGCTGATGAAACATAAGCCTTCATTGAAACAAGCAGAAACACATTCATTGTATATCGAAGTGGATTATGATCATCGTTCTCACCAAAACCGACCAATAATATCAATTTACGTAATCCATATACAATTGTATTCCCACCAATATCCCATTGAATCCCTACTTCTGCATCGTCGTCATTTATCCAAACACACATGTATATATATATATATGGTTCCATATATATATATATATATAAGCACGTTATGCACCAATCCTCAGACAATGCTCGGAGAGCGCCTTTCACGCCATCATCTCGCTCTTGGAGCTGCTGAAATCTCTTCTCCCAGCGACTCTCCAACCTTTTTTTCAGCGTCAGAAAGCAAAATGGAATTGTATGTCAATCATCCATGTTTTAAAAATGTTGAATTCATATGATTGAATCACCAACACTGCAAAAATTATCAACCAGCATATTGAAGTAATACCAAAACATCTGGATTTAATCACCAAAAATACGAACTGATTGGCTTGTGCTTGAGAAGTGGTACCCCCGAATCCCCTGGTTGATCAATTGATCAAGAATACTTCTTCATCATCATCATCATCATTCCGATGTTCCCAAGAAACTCCCACGTCTTGGCTAGTCTCCAGAAATGCAAACCCAAGTGCTGCAGTGATCTAGCTGCATGAACTCAACGGAACTTAGTTTAAAAAAAAAAGGATTTTGACCAACAAATATGACAATCTCGGATCAAACACTATGGGCATTCCGCTAAGCAAAAAGCGGATCTTACCAACGAAATACGGATACAAGGTGTTCAAAAGCAAGAAATCAAACACATTACAGCATAGATAGAATTATGTAGAATGAAATAGAATTATAATATATAACTGATAAAAATAATATAACTTAATATATTAGCTATATATAACTATATATAATAGACAATCAACCAAACGTAAAGTGGCAAGTGGGGTGAACTGACCTAGCATTAAGGCACTACAAGTGGCTTTGTCTGAAAATAAGGTACTGTATACCCCCAATATCCCCCACTTATAGCTATTTAATGGGGATAACTCCCAAGTATAGCCATTTAATGGGCATAATGATCATTTAACATCATTTAACCAGTGGATTTAGAGGTACACTATTTTCAGACAGTCCCAAACCTACAATGCGTTTAGGTCTACACAGGACGAATGTCTGGGGCGGTCCACAACTCAGACACGCTCAATGCACCCCGTGCTGTGTTAAGCACTGAGCCGAAGCAAGTGCTCCTTCTCTAAGCTCGAGTATTGATGCGGTCAGTTCAATATGTGATTGACAAACATGTCAACCCCAATGGACTGAACGGCAAACCCTACTCTAACCTCCAAAACAACACTGGAGGGGACACTCGCTGATTTTCAGGTGGTTGGGTTTCTGTTGCACGATATGATATACCTTACATTGGGTATCTCGATATCAAAATGATGCTGTACAATCAACTTATCTTCCATCTTTTGGAGGCTGATGGGCAGTTACCCATGTTTTGTCAGGTATAAATCATATGAAGATGATGTTTAAAATAGATAATAATTGCAAATATGGGTGAACATCAAAGATCACCCCGCTGGAAAATGCGGAACGTCAAGCGGCTTCTCGAGTTCAACCTGGCAAAAAAAAGGGAGATTTGAGGTGTTTCATATGGTTCTATACTATGGGGTACAACCCACATATCAGTTGGAACCAAGAAAAAGGAAGGAAAATAAAAACATCTGCTGTGAGAACCCAGTAAACAAATAATAAACATAATATATTGTATTAAATTATATTATCATATATTATCATATATTATTATCAAATTATAAACGTGTGTTTCTTAGCAACTCTGAAACCATCCGTTTTGGTCTGTTGAACCATCCAATTTTTGGGGTTTAAATGAGTATGACTGGTCCCAAGCACATCTTAAACCTGCTATTGCTATTGTTCACACATGCTATGACCAAAAAACCATCCATTGCTCTACAGTGAGCTGGTTACAGTTCCAATGTGTATTCAAATTTCGCTCTAGGTCAAAATTCAAGTCCTAGGCAAGTGCAAATGAGCTGGTCACTTGGAGTGTCCAATCTGATGATCTATTCCTGCTCGGATGTGCAGCGTTCACGTCAAGGGAATGCTGAGCAGATTCAGCAAACCTTTGAGAGGACCACTCCAAAACAAGCGGCCAGTCATGAGTCACACTTCGGCATATAACTTGGAACCCTGGTTCCCTATAGCCTAGTATAGCCTACTAATCACAACTCTATGTCAGAACATGTCAGAACTATATCAACAAATGGGACATGGTAAAAATGGAAACGACCCTAAACTCGTGAATCAAATCGTGTAGCTTCATCAAATGACGAGGCATCGAGGCATGGAGTTTGTCAAAATCCATGGCACATCGCCATTTTTTTTCTGTACACCGTCCATGGCAACTAAGAAATGGATCAACAACATCCATGGCAATGGTAGATCCATGTTTAGCTGGCTATGAACATTCCTCAATTTCAAAGGGGCCCAAATGGGCCTCTTAAAGCAACTATTCATCCGTCTATTCACGAATCGACTGTAAAATCAAGCAAAATCCATTGTGTTTCCCCAAGTTTGTGATGTGCTTAAAACCCAAACGAATTAGTTGAATCAATGTTGAACGAATGTGAGATCAGTGTTAAATCAGATTGAATCATCTTAAATCAATGTTAAACGATTCATATTGAATCATGCGAAATGCTAAATACAATTTCATATCTTTCTAAATCAAGTTAAATTCCAATTTAAATCCCCTGTTTCATCCCATCTGTAAGTCGAATCATGACAAATTCTGTTGAACATGATTCAACATCATCAAGTCATAATCTTAAATCATGATAAATATCATTTAACATCATCTTCAACCCATGTTTTTTCCATGGGCTTTTCATGGTTTTCCATTGGTTTTCCATTGGTTTTCCATGGGTTTTCCATGGCTTTCCATGGGTTTCCCGCACCTCCCCATCTTTGCCCCAGCCTTCGGGCTCTCGGAGCTGGCCTGGGTCTCCAGCTTCGCCAAGCGCGGCGTGAGCTCAGAGCTGAGCTCCTGCGGAGCGTGGGAAATCAGGAAATGATGAGATTCTAACTGGAGATGTTGACAATCGTTTTTCTTACTATAGGGAACTTTAAGATTTTCATGGATGTTAGGAATTAATAAAGTACTTGAACTATGAAGGAATTTAGTATAGTTAATATACAGTAGTATCTATAGGAAACATTAGGATTGCAGGCAGATTTCCACATTCTTGCTGAGGCGGTAAAGCCAATAATAAACCATCGCCAAAATTGAGCTCAGCTACAATGGTTATAGATCAATCACAATTGATATAGTATTGACCATAGAACTGTAACTATAATCATCTATATTCACTATAGATATAAACCATTACAATTACAATTGGTTAACTATAGATGTTAACGATAGTCAATTGTAAGATAAATGATAAATGACTAAATTTTAGAT
Organism: Symbiodinium sp. clade C Y103; assembly: GCA_003297045.1. NCBI lineage: Eukaryota > Dinophyceae > Suessiales > Symbiodiniaceae > Cladocopium > Cladocopium sp. clade C. The sequence continues at coordinate 14,882 of BGPT01001324.1, forward strand.
ACAAAAACTATACTATACTCATAATTGTAGGGAACTTTAGAATGTTCGGATTTTAATGTCATATCATACGAGCATCTTGCATAAATGATATATGTTAGGCCATTATATACTTAGGAATGATCTACTTTTAAATATCAGGTGTTGAATTTAAACATTGCATATCAAAATATGTCTAACAGTATATTCATTATGATTGAAATTTATAGACTTAATAGTATTGGATGATGCTAATGATAATACCAATCTATGCACTAACAACATAGAATACAATAGATACTATTTGCAATAATGGATAGCAATAGTAATGATAGACAACCATAAATCAGAATCCATAATTATCATACCATAGTCAGTCTGAAATTGTCATCCCATAATCCATAGCAGCTCCCAAATAGATAGAAAAGTCAAGTGGAAAAGCTCGAAAATATATCAAACACATATCCCATAATCCATATGAATGATCATCTCATAATATTCATAAACTTAAACTATGAGACATGATCAATTATCACACCATAGTCATTCTGAGAATTATCATCCCCATGATCCATAAATCATCATCTCATAATCCATGGATTTTCCAGTAGGTTTCGGCAAACGGTGACTCATCCACTGGCTCCTTGAGATTTTCTTCAGTCCGATGTCGCAGGTCACGCAGCTCATCCGCGAGATCCTAAACGAAAGGTGGTGCTTTGACCAAGCCGAAATGGGAGATTTATATAGATTTATCCTGTAACATATTTTTTAATCAACACAAAGTTGGCAAAGTGGCGATTTAACATGATTTGAGAAAAAATGGGAAGATTACAAAGAAACATCAAGAAACATCAAGACGCATCAAGAAACATGATTCCATGTTGATTCAACTAAACGAACAAATTCCGGATATTCCGGGTTTTGACCAGCAAAACATGGGGAGATTGAGGAGGAGGAACAAACCATGTTCGGTGCAGTGTTTTCTTCCTTTGCTCCACAATGACATAGAGATATACCAGACATTACCAGGCGGCAATGCACCTCAGGAAGAACACAAGAAATATAGAGATTCAATAGGCGGGGAATTTCTAGTGCTACGTTTAATCATACTTCAAAAAAATGTGCTGTACTCAATCTACTCGCAACAAATGGATATCGAGACAAATGTGATGCCCATGGGAATGCACATGAACTGCGTTTGCTTTCTCAACAGCAATTTAAGTTTGGGCGCCGCATAACATACCGTAACAACTTGGTACTCATATGATGAAATCACAGCTCTCGGCAAACACTTTCACACCAACACATGATTGAAATGCCTCATAGTTAGTGAATGATTAAACCACCATGTTCAATCTTTGCAGGCATTTAGATCCACAAACATTAAAAGGAGTGTAATTGGATTTTAACAACCCGTGCTAGATGTGAGCCATTCAAATATTCCCTATCCGATCTCATTGAGTTGGTTGATGGGTTTCCTTAGTATGGCTGATAACAATCACCGATAATCAGGTAGTATAATTCCTTATAATAACCAATCAACGTTTCAATTGTTGACCCTCCATGGGTGGAAAATCCAAAAAAGACGTCGCAGCCACCCCGTCCTGCCGCAACTTCTGCAGCTTCTGCTCGGAGTCGGAATCGGTCTGCGTGGCCGGAACCCGTACCACACGCCATCAGAAGAATCTATAAAGAACGAATAAACACAAGATGTAACAAACAACATCAAGCAACAAATGCTTGTATAATGCTTGTACATATAGTCGTACATATACTTGTATATAGTGAGCATGTATGCAAAGTACAATGCTTTGGCACCGACCCTTAACCAGTCGTATTTGAGTTTGGTCCAGAAAGTGGGGTGCCCAATGACTTCACCCATCAGGATGATCCCAAGGAAGTCCCCCATGCTGTCCGTTGCATCGGGATTCATAGCCTGTCGGAAACGTCCCAAACTGCATCTCCATATTTAGTAAAATCCGAACCTTTTGTCAATAGAATTCTTGATGAAGATCCTTTAAGGTCATGTTTATCCCATCCCCTAGTATTTAAGACTCTAAGACCACCAATCTTGGACCCCAACTCCATGGAGAGATCAAATACAAAAGGACGATTCCGTTTGTGTGTGGCATTTAACATTAGAGATCATATGAGATCATAAAATAAAGTTTTTTCTTGGTAACATCCGTTATTCATAAAATGTTTTCAGGTGAAATCCTCGCATACAATGTGGAATTGTACCTATTAACCCACACAATTGGGGGATATATTGTATACCAACAAATATGGCACCCAACTTGAGTAGCAATCTTTTGGGGGCAAATGTACCGTGTAGCCACCGCGAAGCCTACGTCTGCAGTTTTTATAGTTCGCGTAGCCTCTGCGAAAGGGGAACTGAGCCGCGCAGGCGCTGCGAAGCCTACCTCTGCAGTTTTTGTGGCCTTGCGAAACCTCCCGCGGAGTTCCATTTCTCGCGTAGCCAGCGCGATCCATATTCCCCAACTCCAATGCTTGGGGGATATATATATATATATATATAAACAATAGGGGGATGAATATGCCACCCAACGTAGAGAAAATTCAACCCAATTCTTAGCCCTTGGCGCACCTGCGCATGCTGCACATCCAGGCGTTCCAGCCGTTCTTTCAAGGAGACGAGGCCTCGATGTCTCGTCATGGGCACCATAATGAGGTTTTTGGAAAAACCATGGAACACATTATGGAAAAGTTAGCCCAAAGATGGAAAACCTATAGAACACATAATATCATATAGAAAACATCGAAAACCCATGGAAAACACTAGAGAAAAGTAGCTGGTGTTTGAAAGGGACCTTTTCAACCACCAATTCGAGGTCACTCAAGCGCAAAAAGTGTCAGGTCGCTTGAAGAACCTGGTAATCCCAAAGGTATATTTAGTTTTGGTTTGTGGAAATAATTATACAATTCTGCAGTAAATCAACATATACAACTATGAAAAATCAACTATTTGTTAGATCATTTCCAAATGGGAAGCCCATGGATTTTCATAGCTTTTCGTCTGATTACTGGAGGGCAAACTTAGAAACATGGTAAAACATGGAGAAAACATGGACATATCTGGAAATTCATGGAAATACTAATGTTTTCCTCGAAAATGATCGTGTTTGATTCACACACGCGGTTCCTCTCTTCTTCCGTGTAGGTCCCGAGACCGTCGCCACTCGCCACCTGGGCACCACCGAGTGACAGAAAGTCGGCCGCATGTTCTTTTTGCAGCTTTGGATACATGCTGGCAGTGCCAAGCATGCCTCCATGCTGGCAATGCATCCCGTTGAGGAGAATACCTGCAACCTGGATGGCTGCCGAAGCCCAACATCTCACGTTTTTTTTGGTGAACGGAACTTCTGAGCAATTCGTTGCGAATGCCGGGTCCACTTTGATCAAGATGCCGAGTCAAAAATATGTTTGTCATTGGGGATCATCGTCCCATTGCCGTCTTTGAAAAAACTGGTTGGATTCTGTCAGAATTCACCAACCTATTTGGGCAATTCTTGACCATTCCCCGAATCCTAAGCATCATTCCACTGACGTTGAAGTGAGGTCATTTAAAATCATCCAGATGTTGTTCATGTCATATTTGCCATGTTTGAGTCACATTGCGATTCATGTGATATGGTCATGCATCCCATGCCATGGGAATATAAATCTCCATAAAAATGGATTGATGATCATCCCCCTTAGTATAGGTGCTACCATGTGCTACCCTGGGGCACACTAAGATAGATATGGAAAATCAATGAAAACCTATGGATATCTATAAACCTATTCTTTTCCTAGGAAGTCACTGTTCTTAAGTGTGGAATTTCCATATAAATCTATTGGTTTGCTGATGTACTGTAGGGCATATAGTGCTATTGTGCTGTTGCTCCACAACCAAACATTCAGCCGTTGGCCTAAAAACGGTGTACTAAGGAAAACAAAGAAAATTGAACAAATTGTATGACTATCTTAGAAACTATAAGTTTAAAAAAACATCTTTGGCATTAAACATCAAAAGGGCAAGACCCACATGCAAAACTACACCATTAAACTGCATTTTTCGAAGGCTTCAGTGCCAAGTTGAGAGCGCAACATGGGGATGGGTCAAAACCTATGAAATTACCATATTTTGGGGAATACTGTAACCATCCATGAACCAACCATTTCCGGGCACCTAGGGTACCAAAGTTTTGACCCTTCAACGGTCGCATCAACTCGCCATCCAAGGTCGCGACCGGCAGAAGTTTCGGACACTTCATTCGCCAATTTCGACTGCACAGCTGAAGATGGTGACCGACACTTGGGAAATCAAAGTGGAAGCTACAAATTCATAGGTCAAAAATTTGGGAAATTTTCCATAAAATCCCCACACTATTGGAGCCGATGGATCTAGGTAAATTACGATAATGTGCGAAGCCCAATGCTGTCAACTTACCATTTGGGGATGGTAAACATGCCTCCAATTTGTGGTGATTCGGGGATGGTTTATTGTTGGGTTTACCAAATTAGTGCATCACCCTGAAGCGTTTGACCAGTTTGGGGTACTTACAATACCCCAATCCTAAATGTTCTGCTCCTAACACTCCAGATACAGGGGATGCTCATTCGGCAAATAAAACACAACATTACCAATGCCCCCCCAGCTTGTGCCTATCATGCACTTGTAGTAGGTTGGAGCACCCAAAAAAAATGACTTTTGATGACATCATTATTGTTCAACCATCACATGTAATGTGGTGCTTCTTTTTTCTGGGAGACTGTTGTACATGGGCAAAACCAATGGGATTTGAATGCCGCATTTTAGTATTGCCAAAACATTGTTCCTGTATCAAGTTGATGAATTTCGAATGGTTTAATAATCCTGACTTAACATTATATCTACACTCTGGTTATTTAACATAGCCATGAAAAACGGCTCATTTATAGACGATTTTCCCATTAAAACCTCCATTTATTGGGGATTTTCCATGGCTATGTTAAATAACCAGAGGGTAACATTATTTAACAAGGTCCATACACCAACGTTTCACTGGCACACGCGGGGAACCCGTTGACCATGCACTCGCCTCAGCTTGACTCGTCGCTCCGTCTTCTAATCGCCTGGGACGGGCAAGATCTGGGCAAGTCGTAAAGAAACAAGCATGGTGTAACTGTGTAGAACATGTGATTTGTATACATATATATAGGGTATAATATATATATATATATACATATACATATATGGTGTATATATGTATATACGGTGTATTTATATATATATGCATGTGTATATTATATATATATGTACAAGCAATATGGAAGTCACATATCTAGGATCTATCTATCGATCTATCTATCTCTCTATAGATTCAAATATAATAGAGCAGGCGGATACATGACAGAATACACTGTAAACAGACAACTCCTTCACGGCCATGCTTGGATTCCCGTTGATCACTGTTTACAGCTCGCTCACCCTGTTGAGCCGAATCTTGGGTGTCTTAGTCACAAGTAATAAAGAGAAGAACCCACCAATGTCACAAATGAAAGCGTCAAAAATCGGAGTTCTCTTCGAAGTAGAGTTCGCAAGTAAAAAATATACGGTATCAACTAAAATGAAGCATAGGGGATCACGCATAGATGGCATCTTAGATGTCCTGTCCAGCAATGCCATCTATTTGTGATCCCGTATAGTGCTGGTATTGAAAAATCAATGGCCTCCAAACAATGGTTACTGGGGATTTCCACGATGGATGGTGGCAATTCTCCCAAATATAGCGCCCTGAAATCATAGACCACCCACCATCATCAAATGTATCAATTATATCTAATATCTAATCAATCATTACATTACTATTGCTCTTATTATTCTTACTATCATCATTACTATTATTGTTCTTCTTACTATTGTCATCAATTTTTGTTATTGTTGTTATTATATGTTATAATCATGTTTACCCTTATCATTATTGGCCACTATTACTAGCATTGTTGCTATTAACAAACAGATATACATACATATATTTATTATATACATGTATCATGTTCGATGATTAACAAACAAAAAAATTACTCTCCCACTGAGATTCTCATTTGAGCAGTGTTCAAAATCACTCTGTCATTCCATTTTACTGGTTGGTTAATAGGGATTCCATTATTGGATTATCAACATCTCCAATATATTGGGTAGCAAAATCCCCTATAATCATTAACCAACAGGGGTTTTGAACATTGCTCATTTATCGACCAAATTCCCATCAATAAGCATCAATGATTCAAATGATTGCTAAATCTTCATGAACTTACTGACCGCTAGGGGTTCTTGACACTCTTCAACTGCGCATTTTGCACCCTTCAACGTGGTTTTCATCCAAGTAGGCACTGCCTGGTGTTGCTAGTCAAAAAAAGAAGTGGGGATGGGTTCAACTGCTGGAAGTTGGTTAACCGTACAGGAGTACCATTTTTTCCCAAATGGAAAGGAGCTGGGATCAAAACCTCCCAATGGATTGGCCATCTGGGGGGGCCATAACAGAACATTTTCCCACAAGATTTAGCACATTGAATTCCCCTACGGTAAACTAAAGTAGCTATCAAAAATGGCCCATTTATAGTTGTGTTTACCTATTAAAAAACTATGATTTTCCATGTCTATGCTAGTTTACCAGAGGGTAATCAATGGGAATCTCAAGATTTTCAGCAAATAGAAGTTACTAGTCATTCAAATTTCACCAAAGATCGGTCATGTGCTTGGGTCGGAACCTGATCGACTTCTCATGCGCAATGACTTTGGGAGAAATCTCCTCCCAGGGACATCCAGGGACCCAGCAGACAGGACTTGGCTTAGAGTGCTGTAGCATTGGGGGCTTGGTTTGGCTTGGCATTTTCAGAAACAAGAATTTGGGATATAATTTTAATACCTCCGGGGTAGTAACGGTGACCACAAACCAGGGGCACAAAATGAGCACCAGCCAAATGCAGAAAATAAGGGTCTAATCTGGTGATCTGATATGGATAGATTCTTATGCCAAATCAAAAACAAGATCAAGTAGACACTATTGAATATTGAAATCAGCACATGGTTGAAAAAATAGTATGTGAGAAACGGAAGGTATCAAACTGTAGAGGTTTCTGTCCTCATTGTTCCTCCCTTCTAGGCCCTGGTTGCTACAGATTTGCTAAGAACTGGCCAACTTCCATTGGAAACCTCAGCAACAACCACAACCTTAGCAACGACAACCAGCAGCAACCTTTCGGCAACAAAAAAAAAACAAAATGAGGCCATAGGCCATTTCTGAGGCCAAAGCCTGTTTCTGAGGCCAAATGGTTTTCACGGCTGTGGCTTTCACATTTTCACGTTTTCACGTTCTTCACGTTTTTCCATGTTTTTCCATGTTTTTCACGTCTTTTACGTTTTTCGCGTTTTTCACGCTTTCACGCTTTTCACGTTTTCACGGCGGTGGATTTTCAGGTTTTCACAGTTTTTCCCGATTCCACGGTGGTGGTTTTCACGGCTTCTACGTTTTCACGGCTGTGCCTTTAGCAGGTTGCACGTTTCCCCAGTTTCCAAGTTAAACAGTAGCCAAGAAAATCAATGTTCATGACTTCATGTCTTTACAATGTCAGAACCCGCGTTTTTGTGCAATCATGCGGTTATATAATGGCTATTAATTTCTTTTTCAACATTTGTTGACACGAAACATGCACAGGCTCCGCTCTTCCACGGATGCAGACAAAGCCGCCATAACATAGTTGCTATTTGTTGCAAGCTCGATTCAAAGCCCATCCAGCAGTCATAGTTCCATTTTCACCATCCTTTTGGCTTTCCAAGTTCCATGGTCACATGCTGGCTTGAGCAGGAAAAAAACCGGATCCTGTTGATCTATATAGCTATGTCTTACATATATATACCAGGTGGCTAGTTCTTATCATGTCTATATGTTGGGGAATTTGTGTATAGGTGCAGTTGGGGTAAAATCTTCAAAATCATTGTGATAACCCTTGCAAGTAAGGACATGCACCCTATAAAGATTACAACTACAATATGGTTGTACCTCTACTTGTAGAGACGGGACCGCACGCCCAAGTGAAAAACAAATGGACTAAGTTGGCAAAACCACCATGCAATTTGGATTTGACCCGAATAAAGAAAAGATCCACCTTGATGCTGGAAAAAATTGGAGCCTGAAAACCAATGCAACCATGAAAAAGAATCAGCGCCAGAGGCGTCTGAACTCTGTACGTTGCAAACGAATGTATGGAAAATGAACCCACTTGGTTTCATACGTGAAAATCTTGCAAGATCAGGCCAAAATTCTTGAAATGTGAATGTACACGTTTTTCACGGTGTTTCCGCGTCCAATGGGCGCTTTTCCACTTCCAAATGCACGCTTTTTCACGGCCAACTTTTTTCCCGAAAAAAAGCTAAATGTATTGTCATGTCCGGCCCCTCAAATTTGAGCCTGCGGGCATGAAATACCACCATACCTAAACCACAGCTAGTAGAAGGCAAGCTGTATGTTGCGGGTATATTCTCAATAAAGTTGTCACCGGGGACACTCTAACGGCCGAAGATCTCTTTCAAGAGGCTATCCGCGGGTACCCCAAAAGGATCCAAGAAACTGCGATGATTGAACCTTTTGGGGTGGGGCGCTAGGACAAAAAATAGTAGGCACGAAAAGTAGAAACCAACTCCCCAGCACCAGGCGCATGCACATATTTGCACGCTCCAATGTAGCGCAAAATGGGTTAGAAAATTCGATGGCGCAAAATACTTGGACATGCACCTGTGTTCTTTTTACCACCGAAAACAATCCGTTCCAAATTGTTCCACGCCAAAAATGACATGGAAATAGCACCATGTTCATCCTATACTGTGCGCACTGAATAAACCGACGCTTTGAGGCAAACCGTTTGACGGGATGTAAAAGGACATGCGCAATGGGACCTAGAACATATGTTCACCTTCAAACATCCCCAAAAGGGAACCAAATACCCAAATAAATCCGCAAACAAATCACACCTCACCCTTGCACGCACATGTGGCCCATACATGTAGATGTGCAAATTATTGGGACTTTTTCAATGATAATTGGCGTATATAGAAGGAAAAAAAACGATGTTGATTCCAAAATTAACAAAAATGTGCACAACTTCATTCGAACATGGTCAAGTGTGAAGGTATTTGGGCGATGATGACAAAATTTTCCACGCCTAACAAAGGGGCTCCAAATCGCCTTCCGTGAGCGGCTCTTCTGCCAAATAAAGGATCAAGAGCAAATCTCCAAGTCTGCCGCGCATCACCTGGAGGGAAAGCTGATTTGAAAACAAATGCCACACAGCAAGGAAAGGAGAAAGATCCTGAAGAGCACCTTCCCGGCAGTGATTGGGACGCCTATTGGAATTGCCGCCAGCCAGTTGAAATCGATCCCTTGATCCTGGACCGCAGCGCCAAACAATAGAATTGCATTGAAATTTTGCCATCGATGTGCTTGAAGCCTCTCCTTGGTCTGGAGGAAAGCTTCCATCCACAGTCTTCAATCCCGGTATGAAGAAAGTAGCGGGCCTGCGTTCAACACTCGCTTGGATCTCGCAATCCCCCCGATGCATTTCTGACTCAGCACCTCCCAACACCTTAACTCTCCAATGTCTGCATTGATACATCGCTGCTCCTTTCGCGGATTTCAATGGCATTGGCGCCGCTTTCAGCGTGCAAACGTTTCCAACAATTCCAGTGTCCTCCCGAGCCTTAGCGGAACAGGATGGCTCTGTCAGAGAAGTACCTTGCAGCGGTCGGTTCAAGGCTTGGTTGACGGTGTCAGGCATGTGACAAAACAGGTTTTAGCTTCGGGTCACGACGCATCGTTGCAGGTCAGGGGGCTGGCTCGGACGTATCTGTATGAAACTCGGCTGCGGCATAAGGTGTAACATACAGTTTTCATTCTAAACCGTGTACATGTCAGACAAGCTGTGAGCACCGGAGAGATGTCATTCTCAAAGCCGCGCTGGATCGCATGAATCTCGGATCACATGACACTTGTCCAAAACAACAGACCAAACTTGGGACTCAGCAGTAGCCAAAAAAATTGGTGACTTGAGCAGGCAAAAACTGGCTCCCTTGCCAGGAAATTCTGAAATCGCATGAGAGCGGTGATGCAGATCCTGGGGTCCGGATTCTGGATGGTTGGATACAAGTTATAATAATATATCCCTGGGTCTTTACGGGCTTCCAGAGAAATCTTTCGTGCTATCTGAGGCGCAAGCCAACTTCTCTGCTTCCTCGAAACTGGGTGCTGACGGATGTCGGCGGATTGCCGCCTTGGCTCAATGGATACCGGCAAATGCTTGGCAGGGACCTCAGGAATTGATTGTAGACCCCAAAATCTGGGGTCTAACCTAAAGTTCCCAGAGAAGTTTTATGATTTCAAACCTTCATTGTAGACCTTCAGGGGCGGCGATGTCTTTTCCCCACCAAAATGGGAAAATGTATGGGGTGCTCGTTTTGGAGGAGCACAGATGGTTGGTGGATTTTGCCCCCCCCAAAAGAAATGAGACACTTGGACAATTGGTCATTAGGGATCATCATCCGATTTGTTTAAACCACCAAGCCGAAAGCTCAGCTCTGGAGTGGAAATCCCACAAGATGGGCTAGTTGATGGTGATGTGATTGATGTGATGTGTCATCGACAGCAATACATGGGCTGGTGCTAAAATTGTTTTCGGCTGGTGCTCAAATTGTGCTCGGCTGGTGCTGAAATGTTTTTCTTGTGGTCCTTCTGGTGCTCGTTTTGCGCTCCTTTTGCGCATGTCGTTTCTTCGGCTTAATTTGTCTGTTTTTTTCTCGCGTTCCTTGTGCTATTTTTGCGGTCTCCTTGTGCTTTTTTTGTGCTAGTTTTGTGCTTTTTTGCGGACTCCTGCTGCTCTTTTTGTGCTCTGCTTGTGCCGTTTTTTGTGCGGCTTGTACTTGAGCATCAGCGATCCAGGTTTGTGGGTTTAGAGTTAATTGTCACGATTTAGGGTCTAGGATGGTTGCCAAGTTGCAAGCGTTGCCTTTCCGTTTCAAAAACAGAATGTGACAACAATTGCGGCTTGCCATTTTCCGCATGGCCAATTCCACTCCATGCTTCAGCACATTGCGGCACATTGTGCCAGTTGCATCAATTGGCCAAATTCTTTCACAATATGTTCTATGCTTTGCTACGGTGCAGACGCTGGCTCTCACAACCTCGTGCTCACACCTTCTCATGGCAACGCGTGAATGTATTGTCTATAGTCTGCACTATTCTTTTATCAATTTTCCACGATCACCTCACCATGGAATGCAACTGATATGCTTGAAAGTAAANACGCGTGAATGTATTGTCTATAGTCTGCACTATTCTTTTATCAATTTTCCACGATCACCTCACCATGGAATGCAACTGATATGCTTGAAAGTAAAGCCCGTGTCTTGAATTCTGAATTCTGGATCAGGAGTTTGGAAGGCAGGATTGTGTTTTTTTGGGCACCTCCTAGCCGAGATATTTGAGGCATTTTTTTTCTTGTGCTCGTTTTGAAGGGGTAGGTTAAAGGAAAATCATTTATCTGTTACTGGGAGGGGGGTAGATCGAAGATATAATCAACTTAGAGAACAACAGGTACAGGCTGTCAGGTACAGGTACAAAGACCATCTCAAATATCGATTCAAGCAACAGAGTGGGGGGGTAAACGTTGCAGTGAACAAACAACCATATATGTCTTAACCATGCCATATTGCAAGCAAGCAAAGTGGACAACATGAAACAATATAGTTTGTTGCTCAACGAGAATAGGGCGTCTGACTAAAGCCACAATAAATACTGACAACCAACTACAAGCACCTTGAAAAAAAAGAATACGCGGCCTTTGGCGACCTGCCATGGGCTGTTCATTCACAGCGAGCATTTGGACAGCTAGAGTTTGATGCATTTTTGTTGCCCTGACCCTACGACTTGACCTATACCCAACCCCCTCCAACTACCACCAAAAAATGGTAAAACAACATACATGTATTGAAATTCTGAGGCAAAACACCATGTTTCAGGGTACAAACGGAGGGGCTAGGTATCCATTTTTGACCCTACATGTTCGATTCTAAAGACCCCGCCTCTAGGGCAGACTCCCAACTGTGAGCTTGACCTTAAAATGTTTGTGGATAAGAACCGTGAGTGTAAACCAGCTGTTTTTGGGGGAACTAGTTGGAGGACTTTTCGGAACATATGCTACTAAGATGAAAATCGTCACAAAACAAAACAGCCAACTTGAGATACCCTGCAGTTTTAAGTCTGGTGTGTATAGTCCTCCAATTATTGAACCAAGCTTTATCCAAATAAATCCGCTCCCGTTTTTTGCCTCTCCTTCAGCTGCAAAATCAGAGAACCAAGCCCCAACTTGTCTTCTTGCGGCTCCTCAGCACTGAGTAGTTCTTGCACACAAAAACTGGTAGATTGTCTAAATTTGACTGAAGTAATGTTGGTAAAACAATAATAAACCATCCCCAGTTTCACCAACGATAGGTTGTATAAACCACTCGCAAATGCGTGGTTTATCGTGGTTTATTATCGTTTTACCCACATTACCATAGATTGGCTTGAACTCCCACTAATACCACTCTGCAATTTATTGGATTACCACTCAGCATTTCGCAAATCCAAGGAACGTTGCGAACAATGGCAGCCAGACCTTCTTTCGTTTCTTAGACATCCAAGGTGATAGGGGTACCACTGCGAGGGCCGCGATGGTAATCTTTTCTTTATTAATTCTGGTATGGATGCTTCTCATGGCTTTGCCACATTGCCATCTCACAACATCCCTGTCTACGGAAAGGATGCGCTTACTGAATGCTATTGACCATTCCATTGCGCACAACCGATGAAACCCGAAAGGACGAGAAACACCATTGTTTTAGCTGTCTCGCAAAGCTTAAGTGTATATAGAGACATCTATGGTGACATAGGTGTGGTTTCCAAGATTTCTTAAACCCTAAGCCTGCAGAATCTGGTTGTACCATCAAATCTTTGGTACTGCCAGCCAACTTTACATCCAAAGGCAGAGATATTGGTCTATTTCAGTATGTATGCGTATATATATATATATTAATATACATATATATATATTATGATAGCATTATATATATATATACATCCCACATGTAGACTCATGCAGACACGCATATACAATTATACAAAGAAATATTATGAATGCAATCTATAGATACTAGATAAAGAGAGAGAGAGAGAGAACATAGTGATCATAGATATTGGATAAAAACAATGTAACAATATATATCATACACAAACGAGGCTTTATGTTACATGATATGCATTTACAATCCCTCCGACGGACAAATCCACCCTACCATGAGTTGGGGGTTGCACGGCTATGTTCTACTCAAAAACCGTGCTTTTCTTCAGGGTCCAGCTCTTAGTTTGGGGGTATGTTATGTCATGGGCCGAACATACATATTATATCATGTTGGCAACTCAATAAGGAACCTGCTATTTAGGGATGGTTTAGAACCACCCATAAAAAAATTGTGATTTTGGAGGTCTACTATTGGGTTTACCACACTATAATATTTAGTGGCCACCGTTTCACTAGACCAATTGGTTTCCATTTATCAGCTACGGATCATGGTTACATCATGTACCCTCTGGTAATTCAAGATCGCTATGTAAAATAGCTCATTTCGTTGGATGATTTACCAATTGAAAATGGTGATTCTCCATAGATAGCCATGTTGAAGTACCAAAGGGTACATCCAAATTCTGGTAAATTAACATAGACCCTGGGGGATAGGGATTGGAAGATGAGTTTCCTCTAAGAATAGCTATTCTCAGGGTCTATGTTAATATACCAGAGGATAAATTCCTATTCGTTCATCGTTAAAGCACCATGTTTCCACAGGTGTCGCATCAAATCGCCATGAAAAAAGTTGGTGACTTGGTGTCCCCCAGCTGCACCGCTCCATGGGGAAGCCCCTCCTGGAGCCGTTGGATCGCGGCCGTCATGACCTTCATCTGGTCCTCAGTGGAGATCTGTGACCGGTACAAAGCCCGAAAAAGATAGAAACAACATGAAAACTGATTGGGAATACCAGAAAACCTAATAGATACCCTCTGGTAAACTGACATAACTATGGAAAATCACCATTTTCACTGGGAAAATCCACTATAAATGGCCATTTTCAATAGCAAACTGTTAGTTTACCAGAGGGTAATTGGGAATACCAGAATACCCAGTAGCGGTTCCCTAGTTGTGGTTCATATGGAACAAAATCTGCTGCTTGGCATGATCTCAGTGGATTTTTACTGTTCTACGTGGTGGGGGATTGTGGCATGATCATTCACAAGGCCTGAAATAAGGTCACTTGGAGAGGATTTCCACTACTGAGAGGATTTCCACTACTGACCGCAATGTACGGCAACATTGTTGTGAAGTCGATACAATTCAGCCAGATATATCATGGGGGATTATATTGATTTACCCCATTCATAAGTGGTAAACTAAGCATGGTTCTCTCCCCCATTTACGATTCCTGGGATGCACATCCAGGAATGACATGCGGATTCGACAAAAACAAAACTGGTGATCTGACAAACATCTGGACGAAACTGGGACGCAACCAATACATCTGGAAAAGCCCAGAATAGTAACCTCAGTTCCAAGCGGACCGACTACTAGGCACTAGGGACATCAGGACACATGTTGGGTCACAGAATTGGTTCTACAACAACGGAACCCCCAACATTCTTGTACAATCCTTCTCTTGAATCAACACTTCTTGAGATGAGGAAAAAACACTGAGCCATGAAAAATACCATCCCATCTCATGAAATACTTTATAGTTGGTTGATAGGTTTCCCTACTATAGCTAAGTTCATGCTCCCCAAAAAAATAGCTAGTATCAGTCCCCAGTTCTCAACCAATCAATCATCATCTTTCAGATATATCATGTTCTATCTCCATTTTTGCTGGCTAAAGCCCATGTAGATCCTTATTTCATTAACCCATCAACCAAGGTATTCTGCTCCACCAGCCATGGACCCCCGGGACCCGATGAACGCGAAGCCCGGCCTCAAGCACTGCCAGGGCAGATGGTGCCGCAAAGTCCTGTGAACTCTGCGAAATCGCTGAGCCGGCGGAGCCGGCAGAGCGTAACTAATGGAATTACAATGGGATATGTAACTTTGAAATATTGTGAATAATGGGATTATAACAGAAGATAGTTGGAAGCACTGTAATAAAACATGGGATTATGATAGGGATGTTGACCATGTACCAACATGGTGCAGGATTTCTGACAGTATGTAGAGACCAAAGAATCATTGGTTTGTGATCTATGACTGATTGGTGATTTCAACCCATCCCAAAAAAACTAATCGGTGGGGATCATCATCCCAAATATGGTTGAACATTGAACACTAAAAAAAAACTGTGTGAAACCACCAATGAAACGAGTCTATGGAGCATGTTTGCTACCCTACTAGGGTTCATGTTTCACCTTTTCTTACATAGCAGTAAGGTCCGGAAACCGGTGGATTGTAGCAAGGGACCCCTACCCACCCGCAAGCGGAATGAGGGGGTTTGGCTGACACTTGCGCTACAACGTGCTCACACCAATGGGTACGAAACATGTTGGGTAGGGGCGTCAACTAAACGTAATCCCCACACAATGGTAGACATATGACCGGGAAAAAACTATGAATTCTAGAAAAAGGTATGAAGTCTATGAATTTGGTATGTACTGGGTCCAATGATGCCCGCCTAGACTACTTACCCCTGAGATACATGACCATAGGAATTTCACAAGGCCATCAACTCATCCACCAGTCACATGGCCAATCTTTCACACGAACACCGTTGATTAAAGTTGTCTTTTTAGATCTGTACATGAGAACAGCCACAATTAAAAAAAAAACGATCAATCGCACAGACTTGGTTGGTTGAGGACGGGATTCCCACTCAATCGGTTAGTATCATCCCCAAACTAATCATCAACCAGTGATGATTTATTATACATCCCAATATTCATTGCTTAAGATACACAAATTTAAATGGTGACGGGTCAAAATTGGGCCATATACTAAAATCTCTGGTCCCATAGGGCTTAAGTTCTTTGACTCATCCCCACTCGCACCTCCACTGCCACGGGTTCCATGATGCCCAAAGGGGGCTCCAGGGCCGGGCGCGAAGCCTCAGAGGGGGCAACTTTGGAACAATCATCCCATTTCTGGGGGTATACCCAATGTCAAAAATCCAATTGAGGATGGATTTATTGGGTGGTTTACTTCATAAAATTTCAATGCTTCCTTGGTGCTTCGCCGCAGGAACTAGGTAGGTTGAAGGCCCAGTTATGAGTGGACTGACCCTATTGAGCTTGGAGGCTAGTTTCTGCTCAGTATATGGATAGAGTATTATCGAAAAACATGGGGGTAGAAGGGGATCTAAAACCTACTGCAAATCAACTTAGAAACTGATCCCATGCATTGAAGATTGTAGAAATGCTCTGCGGGATATTTCAGCAGCAACTCTTGAGAACCATCCTATCTAAAATGGTCTATATTTGGTTCACCCATCTACATATGTATATATCCATATAATGTATATATATATATATGTATACACATGCATATGTGACGTCTACTTTCTGAATCCAACATCCAGTTTCTAAATCCAGCGTCCAGTTTGTGAGTCCCGGGTTTCTAAATCCAGTGGAGTTTCTGAATCCGACTTCCAGTAAATAGTATCTACCCATCCTTTTCAATTAAATACGTCTACTGTAGATAACTCTATATATATATATCAATAACTATCTATCAATCTATCCGTCCATCCATCCATCTATATATTTATCAATCTACCTATCTCTATCATATGTATATATATATATATATGTAGATAAGGGAGGAAAGTCTGAATGCCCTTCAAAGGGGGTACTGCGTGTTCAACCCCAGCTCACGCAACTCACCTCACTTCTTCCTCGTGGCAACATATTTCGACCGCTAACTAAGAAAATTATGTGTATATGTATAGATATACAGGTATATTGTTCAAAATCAAACATATTTCAGTAGTTTCCTGTCTTTTTAGGGGTTGCTATACAGTCTGAGAAAGTGCTTGGAGTTGTGTTCTCCTTGGAAGCTGTTGATGCTAAACCCCCAAAAAAGTCAGACTAGAACAATCCCACTAAAACAGTGGTAAATTCTTGTCAGGAAATCCACTATAAATGGAGGCTGTTAAGGAAAATCAACTATAAATGAGGTAAATGAAGGTAAAAATCTGGAAAATTACTGTTCATCTTTAAAACCCAGCTTTTCAACTATAAATGAGGTAAATGATGGTAAAATAACTACAACTGGTAAACATCCAGCTTTTCTGGGGGCAGCCGTAGGGTGTAAGGCCACCTCCAAACTGGCGCGCGGGATTCCTTCCTTGAGGTGAGGGACTTGGGGTATGCTCACAAGATACGTTTCAAATCACCTCAACATATGAAAAAAACTTTGTATTTTGGGGCATCCCCCCATTATGATCGATAATAATTTTGAGGCAAACCCATAGCACTTGGGAAGTCTCCAATGGGCCCAAGTAGCGAAACGGACATCTTCTACCACTTGTTCTTGGTATTCCACCCTGGCGGTGTCCCCAACTGGATCTCAACGGCTCTGAAATGGACCCTACGGTAGGGGGTGCAAATCCAGTTATCAGTGGATATATATATATATATATATATATATAGTTACATATATATATATATATATATGATATATTTCACCATAGTTATACATGGATATACTGTTATACTGTAGCCATTAATAATCCAACCTGCAGCCCCAAGTACCATCCTGAAAGAATCCAACCCACGACAGCTCAGCCACGGTCAAAGAAGATATCTGCTGGGAATGATGAATTACCATCCGCCCAGACTCAAACAGACCCTGAGAAACACTACTTTTTGATACTTTTTGGAGGAAAATCATGTCTTCCAACCCCCAACTCATGGCAGGTCCATATGCTGCAAGATACCTAAAGTCAAACAATCTTCACCCTTGCACAAAGTTGTGCTTTCCCCCCATTTATGGGTCCTTGAATCCCAACTTGTCACTTGGTCAAATGTCAAAATGTGTGTCTGTGTGTGTGTGCGGCGCGCGCGTTTAGTTGTCCAACCAGTCGTACATTAGTTTACCCCAAATCTTGATGGTTAAGTCAAATCCAACTTATGGTTACCCTTCGGGCTTATCCAGAACTTAGGATCTTTCAAGGTGCAAACCCTCACGCCTCTTGGTCAAGAGTTCCAGCTTCTCGCTTTGAAGCGTACGTTGCTGGTTGTGCTCTTGTATGGCCTCTCCAACACTCATCCAAGGACGGACCTTAATGTAAGTGGATATTCATTCCGGTAACTTCACATAGCTGTGAAACCAATGCCCCTCTTAGTTCGATGGCTTACCTATGAAACACGCAGAAATTCCATAGCTACTAGTACATCTAGGAAATTATCACCGGAAGTGTACCATGTATGGAGCATATAGAGGATATCATCTCCAACAACCCCTGGATATTTTCGTTGAAATTCAGGGCTGAGGAGTGGCACGCTTCCCCAGTCAGAATGCAACCCGTCCGAGTCTATGGTACTTCCAAGCTGCTGGTACCATCTGGTAATTTGACAAAGCGAACTGGAAAATCACCATTTCAACAGGTAAAATCATCTATAAATGGGCCATGGCGTCCAAAGCTACGTTAAATTGCTGGAGGGTATACTCTTCCCCGTCGATTTTTACAGTGCCAACTTAAACTTATCAAGTAGTCATGACTTTTCTGCAAACTAGCAGGTCAATGGTATGCGGGCACAACTTGGCATCAAGATATATGCAACATATACAAAATGCGAACCCCTCAAAAATGCTCTGCAGTATCTTCTGCAAAATGGTCCTGATGTCGTTTAATTCGAAAAAATATACCCTCTGGATCCCTCTGCTTATGTAACATAGCTATGGAAAACGGCTCATTAATAGATGATTTCATTTACCTATTCAAAATGGTGTTTTTCCATGTTAAACTCCCACAGGGTCTACTGTAAACCAACTCCTGTTCTACCAAATGTTTGTCAAATGCCATGGTTTCAACCATTCTTAGCTGGGAATGTGAAGTAGATAACCCTCAATTGAACCGTGCAATCGATTTAACTGCCCTCTACCAGTTGGTGTACCCAGGAATGGATGTCTAACTCTTCACCAGTTCCAAAACACCCATAGATGGCGGAATCCAAAAACACCAACCTACGGTGGATGGTTGCGAAATCCTACACCAGTTGATAGGTGGTAAACATCCCATTATTTCTAGGGTTTCAACCATCCAAGGTGGTGCAAGATTTCGCAACCATCCACAGTATCATTTAGAATTTCTCCCCATTTTGTCCCAATTTTACCTAGTGCCATTCCCAGTTATGTTGCTGCTTAAATTACCTCAACCCTACTTATGCTCAGCTAAGATCATCCACCGCGAAACGCACCTCCCTGGTGCCTGCCGGATCTGCGAGAGCTTCACGTCCCAGTCGCTGCGTTCCACGCGTTCGCCCAGGTCGCGCAATTGCTCCTGGAGTAATAGCTGACCTAAAAAACCAAAGAAAACTCCAATAAAAAACACGGTCCCCTATGCTTGCGAAGTATGGCTCAAACTTGGGCAGCACTGCCAAATGGACTGGATTTCAACCAGAAACTGCAGTTGCAAGGGCAATAAAACATCAAGAAATTGTGGATAACTGGGGCTTAAGGATGATCAAGCAACAACAATGGACTTGGCCATCAAACAGAGTATGGGTCAAAATTGGGATGCAGTGATAGATTTTGGTCAGTGTTTTCACCATTCTTAACAATCCATTTGGGGGTCATAAATTATGACTCATACCCATATGACAACTGGTGAAGGGTGACTCACCACGGCTGTACCTCGCGATTCTCAAAGCGCGTGCGCAAGGTGCGAATCTGTTCCTGCGATCAAACCACGGATCGTCAAGTCAAATTTCACCAACCCTGTCAGGGGACCCCCCAAAACATGGCTGGGTGTATCAAGGGCTTTTTAAGCACCAGCAACCGCCAAGACCGCCAAGAAGGGCGGTTATCTCAAGCAGATTTTGGGGGGGATCACCTCCCAAAATGAACCATCCTGGGGGTATGCCCAATGGTAAATCCCATTTGTTGTTGGTGGAAGACCCCACAATCCGCACCATGTGCTAGAGCATTGGGGGTGGTTTTCACTAGACTTCACTAGACATTTACTTGAACTATTCTATTTATTTGGGCGGTAGAATCTACTTTCTGGATTAATGATTTCAACACCTTTACTAGTTGTTGGTCGTAAAAATATGTAAAGATATTTCAACACCGACCCCAGAAATTGACGGTTGATTGTTCGGTTTTTCACATTGTGTTTAGTTTGGGGTATGTGTACGGTACAAATGCCGGTTGTACATAGGACCTCGAGAAGTGGGGGTTCATCCGAGCTTGTCCATAGGGGATCCGCAACAATCAATAATCCGCAGCCATAAATGGGTCTACAAAAAAAAACTTACTGGTGCTTAGCAGGGAATAATCATCCCATTCCCCCATTCCCTACTAAGCACCAGTAAGAATATCATCCCAAGTATATCCAGCAATAAGCCACACATTTCGGATGGTTTATTGCTGTGGATCCCTTCAGTAAATTCACCAAACAAGCCGATGATCCTGTCAGCTGATGCTCCAAAGATGGCTCTCCCAAACAGAAAAGTAACTCTAGTGGCAATGGGATACAGTTGTAAATCTAACTGGTAGGGGCTTGTCAGTATAGGTGTCCAGTTTTTTCAACCGAAATTGAATTTGGCGTATCCCCCCTGTCCGTGATTATCATTGCGATTGCAGTATACAGTATACTACCAGTAGTACCGCACAAGGCGGTGGCGGAAGTTTCAGGAATAGCAAACTATAGGAAAGGTGAGTTGCTGTGAATGATGGATGGCAGAGCGAACCCACTGATGGATCAAAAGGTGGTTCGAGCGTCGGCCTATCTATCTGTCTATCTATCTGCCTGCCTAACGAACTGACAAACTGACTAACTGACTAACTGACTGACTGACTTACTGACTGACTAACTAACTAACAAACTAATTAACAAACTAACTAACTAGCTGACTAACAAACTAACTAACTGACGAACTGACTAACTGACTAACTGACTAACTGACTAACTGACTAACCGACTAACTAACTAACCGACTAACTGAGTAACTGACTAACTGACTAACTGACTAACTGACAAACTGACTAACTGACTAACTGACTAACTGACTAACTGACTAACTGACTAACTAACGAACTAACTAACTAACTAACTAACTAACTAACTGACGAACTGACTAACTGAGTAACTGACTAGCTAACTAACTGACTAACTAACTAACTAACTAACTAACTAGCTGACTAACAAAGTAACTATCTGACTAACTGACTAACTGGCTGACTAATTGACTAACTAACTGACAAACTAACTAACTAAGTCTTAAGTTGTTAAGTTGTTAAGTGGTTAAGTTGTTAAGTTGTTAAGTTGTTAAATTGTTAAGTTGTTAAGTTGTTCAATTGTTAAGTTGTTAAGTTGTTAAGTTGTTAGTTCAGTTAGTTAACTGACATCTCAAAATTTCCTTAAAACCCTCAGTTTTTGACACTTTTGACTTCCAAATNAGTTAGTTAACTGACATCTCAAAATTTCCTTAAAACCCTCAGTTTTTGACACTTTTGACTTCCAAATGTGCTTGGCGCCACAACGGCGTGCACTTTTTCAGCATCGAGTCGTCATCCAATCGTCAAAAAGTGCTCCGAACCCCTCAGTTTTTTACGATTTTCACTTCCAAATGTGCTTCGCGCCACAGCGCCGTGCACTTTTTCCAGATCTCAACTTCCAAAAGTGCTCAAAAGAATGACAGTTTTCAACACTTTTTACTTCCAAATGTGCTTCGCGCCACAGCGCCGTGCACTTTTTCCACATCTCAACTTCCAAAAGTGCTCTGAGAATGACAGTTTTTAACACTTTTTACTTCCAAATGTGCTTCGCGCCACAACGGCGTGCAATTTTTCATCTCTCATCTGCCAAGATGTCTCCGAACCC